>JARKHS020002502.1:0-152882 GCA_030143305.2 Amblyomma americanum
TGTTACCGTTACCGCAGTGCCGGGAGCCCGCGCGCCTTCAATGCGCATGCGCAAAATATCTTGAGGTCATCAGATGGCGCCATGGCGCCATCTGATGACCTCAAGGTACTCGGCAACTGTGCGCGCTTTCGGCATCGAGACCAATCAGCGCATGCTCTCTGGCAGTGGGCGGGCTCCCGGTACTCCGGTAACGGTAGCGGTAACACGGTACCACGGTATTGCAATAGTCCTTCAATGGTATTGCTAAAGGTGTCTATTGTGCACGCGGTTTTGAGATTTTTTTTTTCAAAGCGCCTAGCGCTGCTATCACTAAGTCAGTCATAGTGGCTACATTTTATATCCCCTCTAGACAGAATTAGGCAGGGCCATTTCGTGTCTAGAAAAAAAAAATGCTATTCCAGAACATGAAATAAAGATTGACGCCGCGCGACAAAGAAGTGCTGCGCTATGCACTTCTTTTTACTCCTGCATGGTGGAATGCTTAAACAAAAACACACCATATATTGAGTTTTCGTTGCGGAAGAGCTTCAGATAAGTCTACGATTCGGCGCGATAACAAGAGCGGGTGCGCTAATTAATAAGGTTTTTGAGCCTTTATTTTTTTTTTCAAATAGGGGGTACTAAATATGCCCATTTCGAACTTTTCCCAGCGTAGTACATAATGTGTATATTGCCTGATAGGGATAAGACGTCTGTTCAGTACTCCCGTTTTTTGCACCCTCGCTTCTAAAACGTACTTATCTAACTTTTCAAATGAAGCCGCGTATGAATTATATGCGCTAAAAGAAGTTTAAAGTCGTCAAGTAATTGCGACCACCACTCTAAAATAACTACAACCTATTCGCCAATTTTCGAGCGGTGTGCTTTGAGCAAAAAAAACTGCGTTTTCTACAAGGCTCATTCCGGGAAAATAATAATAATTGGTTTTTGGGGAAAGGAAATGGCGCAGTATCTGTCTCATATATCGATGGACACCTGAACCGTGCCGTAAGGGAAGGGATAAAGGAGGGAGTGAAAGAAGAAAGGAAGAAAGGGGTGCCGTAGTGGAGGGCTCCGGAATAATTTCGACCACCTGGGGATCTTTAGCGTGCGCTGACATCGCACAGCACACGGGCGCCTTAGCGTTTTGCCTCCATAAAAACGCAGCCGCCGCGGTCGGGTTCGAACCCGGGAACTCCGGATCAGTAGTCGAGCGCCCTAACCACTGAGCCACCGCGGCGGGGCGGGAAAATACCCGAAAAAAAAAAAACCAACGAACCCTAGCTGTATAGTATGTTTGCTTTCAAAATGGGTGATTACAACATCTCACGTTCCATATTATTCTCACTGCCACGATATTTTTACGGTTATACTTGCACTGGCTTCCGTCACCATCGCGCTGCCGATATTTTATCAGTGTTCACTGGCACTTAAAGGCATCTTGATAATATAGTTTGCGTGACTTGTCCCTTAGATAAGAGTAGAACGCATGTCTGATCATTGGCACCTCAATTATACACAGGGTACAGGCTATATTAGAAATTATGGTAATCTAATTGCGGTGTAAAGTTCGCGCTGCACTTCTGTGGAGGCTGGACGATGCCCTTCATAGTTGTAAATAGAAGCAATGGTTTATAACGAAATAATGGATATAAGGAAGGAATGACGATTCCCCTTGCATTCTCGGTAAACAACACGGGCTATTACGAAGCTACGGCTATAACGAAGTATAATCGCCGGACCCCTTTAACTTCGTTATAACGAGGTTCAACTGTATACGCATGTTTCACGTGTGTTCTAGACTGGGATCAGTGATGTCCATTCGGAGAGGGCAGCTAGTTCTCCACCCGTCGAGGAAGTCTGCTAGGTTGTCTTCCCCTTGGCCAAGATAGACTTTGCCGTGATGACCACGGGCAATGAAGAGCTGGTGGAGTTGATTGTGCCAGACAGAGGTTGAAACATCAGCTGGGACATTTGATAAATGTTGACAAGGAAGTCAACCGACACTAACGCTGCCTGCAAGGAGTACAAAATGCGGCCATTTTTTTTTTCATTATGCAAATCAGGGACACCCGCCACGGTGGCTCAGTGGTTTATGGCGCTCGACTACTGATCCGGAGTTCCCGGATTCGAACCCGACCGCGGCGGCTGCGTTTTTATGGAGGCCAAACGCTAATGCGCCCGTGTGCTGTGCGATGTCAGTGCACGTTAAAGATCCCCAGGTGGTCGAAATTATACCGGAGCCCTCCACTACGGCACCTCTCTCTTTCTTTCTTTCTTTCTTTCTTTCTTTCTTTCTTTCTTTCTTTCTTTCCCTCCTTTATCCCTTCCCTTACGGCGTGGTTCAGGTGTCCAACGATATATGAGACGGATACTGCGCCATTTCGTTTCCCCCCAAACCAATTATTATTACTATTATTATTATCAGGGAGAGAAAGGGGGCGCTCTTTCATTTTTTCTTTTGTTGACAGCGCTTAAAAAACACGGACAGAAGACATAGAAGATGACGTCAGAGGCGCTGAACTTCAACTTTAATCAAGAACACCGAAATACTGCATATATACCCAGAACACAGGCGCCGACAAGCGGAGAAAATTTTATGCCAGTGTTTTTGGTATATATGCAGTGTTTCGGTGTTCTTGAATAAAGTTGAAGTTCAGCGCCTGTGACGTCGTCTGCTATGTCTTCTGTCCGTGCCTTTTAAGCGTTGTCAACAAAAGAATGGATCACCGCCAACTAGCCCGATAACGTGTCCTATTGCTGGTTCATTTGCATTATAGACGCAGTAGAGTTCAGAACACTTCCTTCGCGTTTTTCGGCTGTGCGTGTACTTGCGAATCGGCGAAAGCTTTTCTGAAACGAATTTTCAGTGCGCCGCCGTACACGAAGCGCACCGCTAAGTGGAAATCAATTTGAATAGTAAAAGAGAGCACTGGCCTCATGTGAAACCTTAGAAGCTTATGGAGATGATATAGTCTAGTTTCTGTTAGTTTTTCGTCGTGAAGAAATTGTCATGTTTGTTGTCATGTCCTATTGTTGTCATGAAATTGTCATGTCCTATATAGCTGCAAGATGCCTTGCTATTAAATGGAAGCTGAATTTCGTTTATCGAGCAGTATCACTTCGCAAGAAGCGTAAACATAACAAAAGCAGGTGTGAAATATTTTTTTTTTCTGTTGGGTTAATGATTCAGAAAACATTATCGTTCGAGCTGCCGCTTCGGAATCGTATTAACGCGTATAGTTTGAAGTCGGTTCTTTAATTTATCTGACGATGACCTCTCGGTGTGCAAAATGCAAATTACTTTTGTCCCCAGAAATAATCTCGAGCCGCCGAGCGCGTACATCTGCGGCGGAAGATTTTGCAACGCCCCCTGTGAAAGCGACGGCGATTCTCCGCCCCTTTCGACGCACGCCTCAACCACCTGCGTGAATGTTTCGCACTGGAGAAGCCTCTTCGTCAACAGCTGTGCGTCGGCCACCTGGCGAATGTCGAACTCCGGACAGCAGCAACGCCAGGAAAGACAGCCGACACATGCACTTCTTATTGAAATCTCGCGCACTGCTGTTTTTCGCAGCGCGCTGAGCATAGCAGGATCATTTCCATTCGCCAGCCGTCGCGAGAGCCTCCTGCAGGGAACGTGTAATTTCTCCTGCTTAGTGGGGCACGGAATTTTTTTTTGTCGGGATTAAATTTGCGGCCAATTTTAGCAGCGCTCATGCGCTCATACGATCTGGCGCGGCGCTCTTTTTTCCAATTCGCTGGCAGGCGTGGCCAATCACCTGGCGCCGGCATCGGCGCTTCGGCACCGCGGTAGCAGACGGCGCGCTGCTCGGCCCGGCGCTTCATTAGCGGGCGCGCGAGGGGGAAAGAGGAGCGCTGGAGAGGCCAGCGGGAGCTCGCCGCCGCCGTGTGTGCATCGGCCGTGCGCTGCTGTTTGGGGCGAGAAAGTGATCGTGTCCTCGGCGCGACCTCGCGTCCTCTGCTCCCGCGGTGGTGGTTGTGGTGGTGGTGCTTGTTGTGTCTGTGTGCCGCGGATGCACTGCTGCTGAGCGTCATGAACCGTCCTCGGTACGACGTTCCGCCGGAGCTGACGAACCTGCTGCTCGAGTTCACGGTGAACGTGATGATCGAGCGGCCCAGCGACCTGGTGGAGTACGCGGCGCGCTACTTCTCCGGGCTGCGCGACGAGCGGCAGCGCAGCGCGTCGTCCGGCCGCCCGCCGGCGATCGCCGAGAACGACGAGGCCATCTACAGCGACGAGGACGAGCCCATGCCCAGTGAGTGGTTTCGCCTCCCCTCCCCTTTGCCCGGGGCCTAGGCCTAACCGGCGGCCGGCTTCCCCGGAAGCGGCGGCGGGCCCCGACCCGAAAGCTATACGGCGGCGGCGCGCCCACCTACGGTTGACCGGCCGCCGTCTTCGCGGTCGGCGCTGGGCGTTCCTCCCCTCGCGGTAGCGCGTGGTTTCGGGAACGTTTTCCCCGTAGTCTGTGCCAAGGGGCCGTGCCGAGCGAAGAGCCCGGCTCCGGTGGGAGCCACTTGTGGCTGCTTGGGCCTCGGCGGGCCGCAGCTTCGCGCACGTTACACACACTCCCGAGTCATCGGCGCGTGGAAAAGCAGCCGGCTACCGCGCCGCGCTCCATTGCGCGCCGACAAACCCGCTGTGTGTGTGAGAAGGGGGGTGGGGGGGATACTTGCGTAAGATCCGTTCAGAGCGCGAGCTCCAGTGTGTCACCGGGGCTTGAGAGCCGGTCATGACATACCGCTAAACCGCGCTTGCACCATGATACCATGCGCAGCCGCCACTCACTGGCTGTGCACATTAGCATCCGTCTGTACGCAGAAACCAGTGGCGAAAGTATTGTTTTCGTCTGCTGAACGTCGTCCGCGTGATGATGTTTTCGCGTTGGAAGCGGCGTTGAAAGCGCTCACCCGACGCAATGTGCGATATTACACAACTGGAATTTTCCCCTATGGAACAGATTAACAGGGAATCGCAATTCGGACCCATCTGCGGGGATGTAGTGCACATTTTTTGTCGGACGTGTCACGACTCGACCTTTTCTGCGCCACAGCATATGAATTTAATCTGAGATGCATATGACTTATGGTTTCAGATGCATATTGCTTTCGGGCCGTTGATTGCAAGAAGAGCTGTTTGTTTTCAGAGTTTCCTTGACTGGGTGATAGCCTGCTTTTTATGGTATCAATGAAACCGTACAGGCTGGAGAGAATTGGGAATAGGGAGTATATTGAGAATTTCATATTCTTGCAATTTTACGTATGCTTTTACGTCTTTTACATACTCGTTTCACCGTCAGCACTACAGAGGTGACAGGAGCTTGTGAGAACCGATTATGCTGCACGCTACACCCACCAACTGTTTGACAGAGCACCATTGCTAAAGCTTGATTCATGTTTTTGGTTGACTCAAGCTTGAGATTAGATATGAATAGCTTGACAAATTTTTCCGCCTATTAGTGAGTATATATTTATGGTCCAGTAATGACCAACAGTGCGTGGTCTTCTTCCTATAGTGTTGATTGGCATGTAGTGTTTGAAGGCATCTATCCTATTTCTTTTCCTGTCATAACTGCTGTGATTCTTCCCTTTATTGTTCCATAAAGCAGGCGGGTTGGCTCAGTGGTTATGGTGCTCGACTGCTGACCCAGGAGACGGGGATTCGATCCCCGCACTGCGGTCACATTTCTGTGGATGTTAAATGCTAGAGGCCTGTGTACTGTGCAATGCCTGTGCATGTTAAAGAACCACAGGCGGCCGAAATTATCCTGCGCCCTCCACTACGGCTTTCCTCATAGCCTGAGTCGCTTTTGGATGTTAAACCTTATAAAACCAAACCAATTTCTTTGGCTGTGCTGTTGAGGTTGTTGTCTACGTTTGAATATTTCATTACCATCACTGCCCTCTGTTGCGAATGCCTGAAAAAGAAGGGCCATTTGCTAGCATTTTTGTATTCCAGACATCTGCGCTGCATTGACCTGGTATGTTCAGTAATCGTGCACAAAAACATCCTTACGGTACATTGCGTTATCCTCAGGTAAACACTATATTTGTCATAGCAATGTCAGAAAAAAGAAAGGAGGTGACATTTGTGTTTCCTGTGATCTATTTTCAGTTGTCAGGCAGAGTGACGGGAATTTTATTGGTTGTGGTGCGCGTAGGAGGCTAATGATGTTATTGCTTTCAGTGAAAGGCTGAGTAATTCAGCTCATATATATGCAGATGCATTTGGTGTGATTAGTGGCCACTATCTTTGGTGTTGACATGGTGTTCTGCTTTCATTATTAGGCTAAAAGGCACATTTTACGGCAATATTGTATGTGTGATGTGTGATTCGCTGTACTGGATATTTTGACTGTGAAGGACTTATCTGTTTGTCGTTACTGGATTTCATCTTGCTAAAGTTTAGCTGATATGTGTATAGTTACATGTTTTCTAAAGGAAGATTCGGGCTGATGGTTTTCAAACCGTCTTGCTCTGATGAATTTCAGACTTAAAAAATCCAATTAAATTTCTATGCAGTCGATGGCACAGGGAGAGCCCTCAGCACTGACATTGATGAGACCATGTTGCCAGCTCACTAAACCCTTTTCATAAAGACCCACTTAATTGGGTCGGAAACCTGGGCAAGATTGGCCTGATAGAATTGGGGACTCTTAATTGCTTGCATCTCGGAAGATATGTGAATTCGCAAATCATTGTCACGTATAGGTCACCAAACACCTTCACATGATGTTATGTTCATAATTTACGACAGCATAAAAAGGCAAAGGCGCGCATAAAAGGAACAACACATGCATTTACATCATTCTTTTCATATTTGTCCTTGTTTCTTTTTGCGCTGCCGTAAATTATGAGTGCTAACCAACTTGCTCACCTGTCTGTTCTCCTTCGACATTAAGTGAATGGGCCAGATTTCTGGCATTTATCTTTTTGCTGTGCTCTGTGAGAATTTATCAGCGTGCACTCATCTTGATCAATTTTGGCGTTGATCAGCCTGTATTTATAATGCCCTGGTCCCTTTTAGGTGTAAATGAAAATCATTTTTCTGTCGGTGATTTCTATGGAAATTTCACTCGGCTGCCACCGCTCTAAAAACCAGGCTGCAAATGTTCGCTGAAGTAAAATATTTAAGTCTGTTTTAGCAATAATACACCACTTAAGGCAGGTGCACAACAGCTATGAACACTGCTTGCACATGTTTGACAATCTCATTCGTATCCGTTGTTACCAGGTGCACAATCTCTAAATGCACCATGCATTTCCGTTTGTGTGCTGAGCAGTTGGGTGCTTCATGTCGACATTAGACAAGGAAAGTGAGGACAGCTTGTGTGCCACGTCAAACGAGCGGCTCGGCGAGGAAGCGATGCTAATTAAATTTCATCCGATTGTGAAAGTGCAGCTGGATCAATTCTGTGCCAAGCTGTGGAGTGTATGTGCGCGATCTCATATCCCGGCATGTGTTTGCAAATGGCCATTGCCTGTTGTGAGAGGAATCTCACGACCATTTTGCTGGAGCATAATCATGCCTCATATATAATTTATTTTCTTTAATTGTATGTATGTTTTTTTACTGGACCGTTTAAAAGAAAAACTCCAAAACTTCAGTATGCCTTGGTTAAAATTAAAATGCATGGGGCTTTGCAGAATTTTTTAATTAATACCAGGGTCCCCATTTTGGCATGTCTAACTGTAAGGATCCTACCTGAAGAGCCTATCAGGGCTCAGAGGTTCTTCCACTGTAGTAGCCTTTGGCAAGTGGTTTCACTGGGTTCTGCTCTTTATGCAAACAGACAGGAACTTGTATTTTCTCTTTAATGACTAAGGAAACATCTTTAATGCTTAAGAAAGGGATAGTTCTAGAAAAGCATGCTTATGAATGGAATGGGAACGACACACTCAACCTTGGTGCATTTAGAAGAGTGCAGCTTCTGGTTAATCCATGCGAGCTGGTTTCTTTCTAGGGAATCAGTTTGTGTAAGTGTTCTACAGAACGCTTGCTTAGTGATGACTTGTTTCTGCTAATGCCTACATTTCATTGCTGTTAAGCTCACTGCTTTCATGTTATGAAACTTAGCATAATTACTGTGTCCCATATTTTCATGTGATTGTCTTGGAATCAACCTCTCACGCATTGTTGAGCCATATTGTTACCATTTTATGTGAGATTTGAGAATGTGTTAGTTTTGTAGTAAATTTACACCATTGGAAAAATTTGAGTGTCAATGTGACTAGAATTGAAAAGGGTCACAAGAACGCTGCTAACAGTTCCTGTGATGAGCCACATTGTTCTTGGCTGCACACTTGGTGGTTGGCATGGTGGTTCGTAATGAAGACCGCTTGTGTTCGGCAGTGGCGCAGTGTTTTATGGAACCAACATACAAACGTTACTAGTAGCACATGCAACTATTTTGTAGTATGTCTCAGACATGGCTCAGTGTGGCCTTTTTAGATTGCTTAGGATATTTACCCTTCTTAAAGTGCTTTAAGGAGAGTGCAGCTTAAAAGAAGGAAGAGATCAGTTTTAAAGGACTATAGACACCAAATTTTTGCTTGTGTGTTTTCTTTTTCAAATGACGTGCTAGACATTGGTATACATGGAGCACCCCATGGTATTCACTATGACCACTAAATAATTTATAATTGAACTTCTTCTTGATGCTGTTTTGGTTTTGGCTTAATTAACGGAACAATGGCTGTGATGTGTAATTGATGTTTAGGTCACATGAGGCACAAAAAAAAAAAACTGCACTATAACTGCTGATACATCATTTATTGTAATTCTAAATATTGAAGCAGGCTGGTTGAAGTGCTGTAGTGAGTTAAAACTATGTATCAGCATTTATATTCGCGTTTTTTTTTGTGCTTCACTTGACCTAAACATCAACCACACGTCACAACCATCGTTCGGTTGACGAAACCGAAACAGCATGAAAGAAGAAATTCAATAATACATTATTTAGTAGTCATAGGCAAAAACTCTTCTTGTCTATTTATAGTCTAAATTGCAAGAGTATTGGTACAGAACCCTCTCCCACATTTAGATTATTGTTTTCCAAGTTATTGACTGAAAACCTTGCCTCAGCCCTTCTCAGCGATCACCTATTGTGTTATAAGTGCTGTGAGAATGATAGTTGGTGCTTGAAGCCCTTGAAATGTCACCAAGCAGCAGCATCTGTTTATTAAGTTTGCAGCGCAGCTTGTGACTGATGACATCAACAACCTGCCCCTGAATGATGTGCAGCAGAGATGGCACTGGGGTAGGTGGGCAGGTAACTAGGGGTAACTGGCAGGCGACTTCCTCTTGCACAGTCTGCTGCGGGGGAAGGAAAGTGCGTTGTCTTGGCAACTATTGCTGTGGGAGGGAGTAAGGCGGCTTGGTTGGTGGGCTCGGTCATCATGGTGAAGCGAGGTAATGTACAACTGCTGAACTCCAGGGTGAAAAGAGCTGGCACCTCCACCAGGCATAATGATGTGAATCAGGCAATGTAGGTGGCCACAATCTTTACTCAAATTTTACTGCTTCTTAGATAACTGTTTCTGAGAGCGAGCGCGAGCTTTGTTACCTTCGTATTTTTTCCGATCTTACACTCCATTTTGTGCTGGCCGGTGGTTCTTCAAGCATCAGCTATTTTTCCTACGATGCATAGAATTTATATCGCTGCTGTTAATTGTGTACTTTTCACTGTGCAACCTGTAGCAGGCAGGCTTCTTGTTGGCTTCATCAAAGCTATATGGTGTACTCATGTGACGGCATAGGCGTCATTTTGGGGCCCAGTGCCTTGCTTCGGTGGTGCAGTCCGGAGGAGGGTGGTTTAAGCCGATCAGAGACACTCTATAGCCTTCCGCTATGATGCATGGATGCAAAAATGACGACCACTGTAACTTTAGTTCATACCTCCTATACAGGAGTGGATGAAGGCAAAAGCACTGAGTCTACAAATGAAGAATTTATTTATTTATTTAGTCCTCAAATGCCCCTTGGACAGGGGTTTTACATGAGGGGTACATTTAAAAGTGAAAGGTTGTTTCAGTTGTGCTTCTCTTAATGCCACCTCATTGAGTTTTAAGTAGCTTTTAGGCATGCTCCTACATATGGCTGTATTTTTTGTTATGGCATCAGGACTTACAGTGCATCTGCTTAAGAGTTAGGCCAGCGATTTGTTTAGTTCTTGAGATGCACAGTGGCTGTCATCTTGTGTGCAGAAGGAAAGCCCAAAGGGCCTGGTCGCTCATCTCGTCTGAAGCAGCCAGCCAGCCACAGTGAGCCGTTGATCCGTTCAACCGATGACTCAACGGCACGACCACCTTGACTGTTACAACTGTGACAACCGCTTCTGTGAAGGCCGCTGTTCATGTGGATGCCGGTACAATGACCAGACTGAAAATGCTTTGCAATTATTTTAATACAGTTTAACTCTCCAGCTACAAAGACTGCATAGCTGCCTTGCCTGTGCTCTGTATAAATAAAACGGCAGCCCTTGACACTGATCATAAGGCTATTATATACATTTTATACTAAGCAGCCATCCAGTTATTCCTTGTGGAGCACTACTACTGCTGCTAAAGGATACAACGGTAGTGTCATGTATGATGAGGTGGTGGTTGTTCTGTCACATGAATGTAAATAACTGCTCACAGCATTGATGGGTATCACCATCCTCCCTTCTTTTTATTTCATGTATTGCTTGAATACAGATGGCATCAACAGTTATTAAGTGTTATTTTAGTGGCATCTGGGACAGTGATGCTTTAAACGTCATCAATTATAGCTATTAACAACTCAGGTGTGTATAAACTTTCTACGGATTCATCGCCTAGGTTAGCTTCCTTTCATAAAATGTTTTTTATGAACAAAGGTTGATTCTTTTTCTTTTGGATCCCCATACTTACAGAAAACTAGCTCCGGTCTGATAGCACGGCTATAGATAAGTATGATCAAGACAGGAGAGATGAGAAACAAAACTGTGATAGCACGGGGATGATTAGAAATGCATACTCTAGTCTTTTTTTTCAACAAAGCTGCCATGAGAGCTGACAATGAAAACCTTGAAAGCCTCTTCTCCTACTTCTTGGTTAACTTGTGTACTGGAGATCCAAGTAGGAGAGGACATGCTTACCTAGCACTCATTCTACAGCTCAGCTTGGCTGTTGGCTTTAGTTGCTTTTATCTGTAGAATACATGTCTAGGTACTTTGTGATGTTTGATGTAGAAATAGGGGCAACACCGACCCATGAGGGCAAACTATAGGTGGTCACCATTAAATTTGGCTCATTTGACTTTTGAGGTTAGTGCGTTTCTCAATTTGAGAAATCATATTCCTGTGGTTTCATGCTGCATTTGAGCTTGAAAATGTTGGGACATGACATTTCTGACACCATCTTCTTAAGTTGCTTCGAGTGTTACAATTCTGCAAGCGATATCTCAACTGAAAGCTCTTTGCATCAATGCCTGGTGTTGTAATATTGATGTGAAGCAATGATTTTATTTCAGGCTTTTTTCCTTGACTTTTTCAATGATATGACATTTGCAGATGCCCTTTCATCTTGCAAGTAACTGAAACATAATGATTGCAAAAATACAGTGAGGAGCATTGAGTATTGCTTTTAAGCGTACTTGAAACAGTTGTTGGGTGTCTGCCTGCCTTACGTTCTGGTGCCTGTGAATGCAGTCTGAAATAATCCGGAGCCTTCCACTACGTTGTTTCTCATGGCCTGTGTGTCTTCAGGACGTTAAACCCCACAATTTACAACTTGCATACTATACCGATTTGCTTAGGTTATGGGAGACATTGAACACGTTTAACACTAGTGGTAGACAAACTGCAGCTTTCACCACCTTATGGTGACACGATGGGGTTCAGATAATAAACATATTGTAACTGCTTCCGTGTTGCATGAGAATATGTCAGTTCAGTTTTTTCTTGCTTTTGCATAATTACACATTGTGGCTTAGTGTGGTACAGGAAGTTTCATTGGTATGCTCATAGGATTTTACAAGAAAATAATGTGCAAAGGTTATGAGCTCAACTGCCCCTGTAATTTTACCATCAGTGTTGTCAGAACAGTTGATGGAAGTCCTGTGGGACAGAGTGCAAGAAGGTTTTCTCAGAGAAAGACCACTCAGTTAACTCTTGAAAGCACAGCAGCAAGTTTAGGCTAGCTAGCAGAGTGCCCACACCTTGTTCTAGCTCCTTGATATTTTAATTAGCTAAGCGCTGGACATTGAAACATCCGTGGCATAAGCTGTACCGCCCAAATTCTTGCTTGCAAATAGACAGCATGTTGTGTAGATGAAGATACTAACTGGTCCAATTGGTTCAAAGGGGTTGCGAAACACTGCTTGGACAGATGCTGGCTTTATTCCAGATGGATTCTTTGTCACACAAATGCTGACTCAAAGAGAATGACAGGAACGGAGTTATTCAATGAAGAAATTTCAAAATACAAGCTAACAGAATGCTGCCCTCAACTCGATTTTCGCCGGGCTTCCCATTCCCATTGCACTCTCCCAATGACGACACCGGGAGGGACCAATCAAAACAGTATATCTGAGCACGCAGTGGAAGTTAGCACACCTTGGTTGCCTAATCTAACTCGTTCTTGCCAAGGCTGGTAGCGCCGTTTTCATGGTTACAACAACCACGTGAACGCCCAACTGACCCAGCGATGCTTCATGGTGGTGGTGGTGGTGGTTGTTGCTATGAGGGGGGGGGGGGGGAGGGGGTAGTGGTCATGCTTCATGGTCACGTCGACGGCGCAGAAGGGACGTTCCCTGACTTATGGATCCAAACTCGAGCGCGACATACTGCGACGGAGTGACGGCCTGCGCAAGATACTAGAACATTTAGCATAGCGCGTACCGCTACTGCTTACCGCCTACCATGGCCCGTCGCTAGGAGCGCGCTGATTGGTCACGGCGAACAAGGCGCGCGCGCTGTTGAGTAACTGTTGACGGGAACGTGGCGCCATCTGGCGCCGCCGCTCGGTGATCCTCCACAAGCTGACGATGCGCACTGCTAAATGTGAAACGAATGACTTTTGTCTTTGCATCCTTCCTTGGGACCGAAACGAACGCTTTTAGACTGCAGTGGCTCGATCGGATCGTTTCCGCAAAATCGTTCTCAGAGACATTGAGAGTAGACATAAGTGTTGTGTGCTAGGTCGTAGGTGTACAGAGAGGCGCAAAGTCCTTCGACGCAGAAAGTAGCCAAGGGGTTCTGGTGGTGTAGTTTTGTTTTACTTGCTTTATAGAGCTTTTTTCTAAGACAAGTTTGTTTTGATGATGTAATATAAAACGCAAAAACTTGATAAAACGTATCTCGATTTAATAACACAATTTGCAGTATATTTAATGTTTGTCCAATCATCAAGCTCCCGCCCAGTGATGTCATATCCAGTGCTAAAAACGGCCACTGTATGGTGACACCGTCAGCGCCATGAATTTTGTTTTTGCGAGATAATTAAAATATTAAAAACCGGAGTATACGCGGTTCGACCGATGCTAATAGCATCACTATAACTCATTCTATGCAACCAACAGGTAAAACAATGCACTGATTAGTATGTGTTTCGGGGCCCCTTTAAGGAACAATTCCGAGTTGATTCCAGTTGGTTCCCTGTTGGCTCCCATTGACTCATACTGGAACTCAGCTGGGAACCAACTGGGGATCAACTGGGAATTGTTCCTTAAACCAGCATTTTCACCTGGCACACCTGCTCAGTTATATTTGTTGTTTGGTAGCGCTTGATTTCAAAGGTTAAATCATGCAAACACAAGTGGAAGTTTTGTGAGGTGATTTAAGTGTACAGCCGCCGAGGTGGCTCAGTGGTTACGGCGCTCTGCTGCTGACGCGAAAGACGCGGGTTCGATCCCGGCCGCGGCGGTCTAATTTCGATGGAGGCGAAATTCTAGTGGCCTGGATGTCGGTGCACGTTAGAGCCCCAGGTGGTCAATTTCCAGAGCCCTTCACTACGGCGTTCCTCATAGCCTGAGTCGCTTTGGGACGTTAGACCTCAATAAACCATAAACCATTTAGCTGTACGCCGTCAGTCTGAAAACATAGTTGTGGGGTAGGTGACTGTCGTATTTTCATGATGTACTTGCTGCGTCATGCGGTCGTGATTTCAGTTATATTCGTAATGGAATTCAGATTATTTTTTTTTTTGGTGCGAAAGCATTAACACGCTTCCATCCAAGACTCTTGTCCGAAGCTTCACCTTTAGGGTGTCCTTGGTCAACCTGAAGAAATAAAATAAATATTCCCGCGACTGTGTTTTTGAACCCGCGGCGGGCGAACAGGTCACCTTCGCTGGCCAATGCACGAGAGCACTAGGCTATCGCCGCAGCAGATCACTCTTCGTGCTAAGCTAAACACAAAGCAAAAGCATGAGCCAATCAGGCTAAACACACGCTTTGGCGCGTGTACTGGGTTTAACCGGGCCCGTTAAAACCCTACCACTCTTGTTTTATTTTTTAGCGTGGCTACTATCTTAAAGGACTATAGACACCTAATTTTATTGCGTGTTTCGTTAGAATTATGCGTTGAACAGAACACATCGATCACCGCGTGGTTTTCGCCTACAACCGCTAAACGTTGTATAATTGAATTTCTTCTTTCATGCTGTTTCGCTTTCATCAGCCGAACGATGGCGGTGACGTGTAATGATGTTTAGGTCACGTGACCCACAAGGAAAAAAAAAGGCGGCAATATAAACGCGGATACGTAGTTTCAACTCACTACAGCACTTCAACCAGTCTGCTTGAATAGGTGGAATTACAACACACGACGCATTAGCAGTTATGGCGCCATTTTTATTCGTGCCTCACGTGACCTAAACATCAACTACACGTCACCGCCATCGTTCCGTTTATTAAACCGAAACTGCGACAAGAAGAAATTCAATTACAAATTATTTAGCGGTCATAGGCGAATACCACGGGGTTCTCTGTGTGTACCAGTGTCTATAGCGCGTCGTTTGAAAGAAGAAAACACGCGAGCAAAAATTTGGCGTCTACAGTAGTAGTTGTTGCCTCAAATACGATGGCACATACCCACGGTGGGGGACTGGCCAGGGTTTGGTGCATATCCAAACAGGAAAATTCTCATCGAGGTTTGTCTCAAGCGGCTCATAAATTGAAAGGACTCTGAGAGAAAAAGAATAATAATAATTGGTTTTTTGGGAAAGGAAATGGCGCAGTATCCGTCTCATATGTCGTTGGACACCTGAACCGCGCCGTAAGGGAAGGGATAAAGGAGGGAGTGAAAGAAGAAAGGAAGAATAGAGAGGTGCCGTAGTGGAGGGCTTCGGAATAATTTCGACCACCTGGGGATCTTTAACGTGCACTGACATCGCACAGCACACGGGCGCCTTAGCGTTTTTCCTCCGTAAAAACGCAGCCGCCGCGGTCGGGTTCGAACCAGGGAACTCCGGATCAGTAGTCGAGCGCCGTAACCACTGAGCCACCGCGGCGGGTCTTAGAATAAATAAATTTCAAGCATTAATCAGAAAGAAAATAATTTTGAGAGGAAAGTAAAGGCATCGAGAAGTTAACACAAAAATCTCCCGGTTTCAATGATATACTTGTGAAGAAGCTGACACACCTGCCTAATGGCATGCCCTTTGACGGTTGTACCGAAGGAGAGGAGGACGGGAAGAGTAAATGGCAGTCCTAATTGAGCGAGATCATTTTTGTAAAAACTGAGTTCTCTGCCGTGCAAACCGCCGGCAGTGGAGGATGAGATGATCTATCGTTTCAACAACGTCCCCTCCCCGCGTGACGCACACAGATTCGACGGCGTGAACCCAGAACGGCATAAATATAGATTAAGGCGAGGAATCGCTACCACATCACCGCCGTTAGAGAGAGCTGCGTTCGAGTAGTTTTGCTTTTGGGGAAGAGGCAGAAATAAAGCACTTGGCTGTTCACCGGAAGGCAGCTGCCGTTGCTGTTCGGCGTGACACGCAGGCGCCGACTCAAAAGGCAAGGCATACGTGTTTTCGGTCTGCCCGCAAGCGGGCCTAGTGGCCTTGGGAACGATGGAGCGGTGTCACCTTTGCCGTGCATCGCGTAAGGCTGCGGGCGCAAACAAAGCACACTCGCTGGAAGACAACGACAACAACAAAAAAGGGACAAAGAGCCTTGGTTTTCACTCATAGAAGCAGCTGCAGACCCGGCACTACTCAAGTGTCCTGCGCTGAGCTGTGCAGTTCTTTTTTTGTTGTGTGTGTAAATGGCGTAAAGGGGAGCGCGCTAATTAAAGCTGTTGTCGTTATTTGTGGATGAAGTCTGATCAAATTTGACGCATATGCAAACCGTTGTGTTGTTTGCAAAACTGCATTTTATGTTGCGCCAACTGGTGTGCTGGTCGAGTAATCGGAATTAACACCCTCATGAGGTCATCACCGGGACGTTAAAACACGTTAAGTAACCACGAAGAAAGTGGGCAAGTTTTTATGTCAGCATGTATAAAGCCCTGTTTTGTGCACATAACACAATGAATGGGGTCGAGCCCTTCGATTTTGCTTGTGAATAAGTGACGCGTAATGAAGTTAGTGCCGCTCTCGTTTTGAATTGTCCATGTTGCTTGCTTATAGACTGATAACTTATATCGGACTAATAAGGCCCCTACAGGAAACGCAAGAATTCTATTAGACCGATACATATTTGTACGATAATTTTCGCTAAGGTGCGCTTATGTGTGAAGGCGACGTGGTGCCCTTTGTATGCTGCCAAAACAACCTGATTCAGTGTGCGCTCTGCTTCGCTGCCTTGATTGCTTATAAGCGGAATGCATGGCCCGTGGTGACTTGTTTACAACGGACGTATTATGTCCTCTCAACGGGTCGACTTCCTGTCCGGTTCGAGCAGCGCTCAGACGATCAGGAAGTTCTATATACTTCCTGTGTTGGGAGAGGAACATTGTGGCGATTAGTGCTAAATACTCTTAGAGGGTTTCGTTAGCGTACATCCGTGTGCGTTGCTGGCGCGGCGCGCAGGTCGGGTAGTATTCCTTAGAAAATGGTGTATAGACAGTCTATAGACGTCTTATAGCCTCTGTTGCCTTCCTATCGATATTCCTTTTTTGTCTATTCATAGTCTGTGGACAGTCTATAGACTGTCTAAAGATCTTGTAAGGGAAATGGCACCGAACCGAAACATCGGCTCGCACGCGCACGATGATTACCTGCGTGCTATCTGTGTGTCGCGTTCTCTTTGTGTTGGTCGTTCAATTTCCGGAGCTCGTGTGCCATCGTGAATTCCCACCAGCGGCCCATTCAGCAGTCTTGAGGCGAGGTTCGCATTGGACCGCCAGGGTTCGGGTCAGATTTGGGAGACTACCACTACAAAAAAAGGTCTATAGACACTCTGTAGACTTTTTAGACTCTAGTGCCTTCCTATAGATATTATTTGCCTATTCACAGTCTATAGACTGTCTATAGACAAAAGTCTAATAAAAGTGTATGGCCATACATCTATAGATTGTCTATAGACATGTCTTGGATTTGTATTGCCTGTAGACTGTTCTCTAGGGTTTCTCTATAGAGAGTCTATAGACTTTATAAACAGAATATTCTATGGACAGTCTATAGACTGTCTAAATAAATTTTTGTAAGGGCAGTGTTTGGCTTTGGTCGTATTAATCTGTGATGGGCCAATGCCCACCGGCGTCGTTTTGCACTGGGCAGCGGTTAAATGTCCGCCCCAACGGAGTAGGTAGGCTATGGACGAATTAGCCCGCAGTATGAGGCTAGTCCATGGAGCGTACCACGTCCTCATTGCGTAGTGTTGTATAGTGCCTCTGTAATTGTTTTGTGACGGGCGTGGAATCCGATGAGCATGATGTCATCACATTAATTGGCGCCTCCGCGAAAAATCTGGGGCACTTAAGTTTACCTTAAGAGTATGAGCGATAGTGTTATAGTGTCCCTACTGGCGGTTGGGGGTCCCCTAACACACCGTTTCGCAGACATCGAGGTGCTTGTTGCCATCGCGTACTTACATACTATACCTACATACTGTACATAATATATACTGTACACATATACATCAGCGTTCATGTTAATTGGTGACGATAGTTAGTGACTCTAAGTGTTCCGCAATGTAATTCGCCTCGTGTTCATACGTGTGAGATATAATGTATAAGTCCAAAGCAAAGCAGGGAAGGGTCGGCAGTCGGTGAATAGCACCTTTTTTTTTCGCTCTCCCGTCTATCAACATCTGAGTTGGTAGACATATCCTTGCCGAAGGCTCGCCCGTGGCTTGTGTGTGTTGTAAAAAGAATCACGCTGTTGAGCCATGGTGCGAGATCATACTGAGCAAACAGTGCGGAGGTGCGGCTAGTTTATCCTTACGCACTTTCTCTGCTTTTTTTTCCTCAACATGCCCCGCGGGATGTTTTTATCTGTCAGGCAAAAAGAAGCGTAAGAAAAAAAAAAGGTAACCCAGATAACCGTCAGGCTGTAATAGCAAACCGCGCGGCGCGCACACAGCCGTCTCTCCGCGACCCGCTTGTATCGGATTTCGCGCACAAAAGGCAGCCGCCGAATTCGCCGTCAGCGACCGTTCCCGTTATGACGCACGGAGCCGAGGCCTCCGCGTTTTGAGTCTCTGAACAACACCTATAGAACCGTATGTTTTCTTTTTTGAAAAAGGAAAAAAGCAAACTGTGTACGCTTTCGCTCTAGTTCCTCCAAGAACAAAGAGAGGGCGCGCGCGGCAGTCTATAGATCGCCCGGAACGACAGCTTTGCGGTGGTGCGCGCCTGTCGCGGCGGCGGCTCCACTGGCAGAGGCTCTGGCGTTCTGCCACTGCTCACTGGGTAGACGCGTGTTCAGACCGGGCGGAAGCGGCGGCCGCTATTTCAACGGCAGCGAAATTCGCGAAACGTTTTGCTAACGGAGATTTCAGTTTACAGTGCGTCTAAAGAACAGGACGAGGGAACTGCACGGACTTGGGATTTTTAAGGGATGTGTAACCCGCCGCGGTGGCTCAGTGGTTAGGGCGCTCGACTACTGATCCGGAGTTCCCGGGTTCGAACCCGACCGCGGCGGCTGCGTTTTTATGGAGGAAGCCCGTGTGCTGTGCGATGTCAGTGCACGTTAAAGATCCCCAGGTGGTCGAAATTATTCAGGAGCCCTCCACTACGGCACCTGTCTCCCTTATTTCACTCCCTCTTTTATTCCTTCCCTTACGGCGCGGTTCAGGTGTCCGCCGAGATATGAGACAGGTACTGCGCCATTTCCTTTCCGCAAAAACCAATCATTAAGGGATGTGTAGGGCGCTGATTGACAGCTGTGTGCGCTGCGGGCCTCTTTATGTGTATCATTCTAAGCAGAAAGGTGTACAGATGGAGTAAGGTGTCCTCTAGAGCACTCCCTTTTTGTAAAAGGTATAGGGCCCTAGAGTATAGCTGACTCCCTTTTTGCTCCCATATAGGCGTATTCGTGTTTAGAGTGCACTCTTGACTGCTTTGTTTTTCTGATCATTTTCTCGTGCTAACTAGCCAAGCAATGCACTGATCGTTACGTGAAATAGCGCCAGGCAGTGGACGAAATTGGACACAGGTGGATTGGTGGACACTCTTGGAGGAGGCGCTGTCTCATTTGTAAATGCATTCTTGGGCGGCGAGGGGGGGGGGGGGGGGGCGAAAAACGTGAGGTTCACAGCGGATTTCGGAAAATATATCTCGCCTTGGTGAGAGAGCGACTGCTTCCCCCCCCCCCCCCCCCCCCCCGCGCAACTAGACCGGAGTCCTACACTGCATCGTATCTCGTAACAGCTTTGTCTTCTATAGGGTATCGTAGGCGAATTAATCCCAATCAAATAACAGCAGTTCGCGTAGCTCGTTGAATTCAGGAAGAACCGCGCACAATTTGTACGAGGCGCTTAACAGATGTCAGTCGCGATAGCTGCGGACAGTTGCGTCAGTTATTCGGGGCGTGACCAACCTTGGGCAGTTCCGTATAGCTTGCGCACAGCGTAAGCACTGATCGTTTTTTCGGTCGGGACAGATTAGGCGCACGCGCGGACGCATTCCCAGCTGCAGGCACGTACGCGGTTCGCGATGAACGCGACGGCTCATCGAGTCGGATCAGGGGACAAACGCTGATCGTTCCGCTTGCTTGCTACGCATGTCGGACGGCGGCATGCCACGCTGTTATATCCTGACAAATGATTCGCTCCTGCAACGACGTGCGGTTCTTTGGGATGTGGCAAGGGGGGAGGGGGAGGGTCTGGCTGCTTTGTTTCGGCCGTATACACAGACAACGCTGTACAGGCCGCTGTGTGTGTGTATTGCGTGCTTGCTTTATTGTTGTCGGGATTCTGGTCCGGTCTGTCCTTTTGCTCCGGCTTGCACTATCCGTTTCTCTTTTTCTTGTGCCGGGGCTGTCGGCAAAGCCGATCCTCGACATACGCGGTGACGCACGGATTTGGCTTTCCGTGTCCCTCCACACACGTCGCGTCGAACAAACGTGGGCGGCGGCCACGGTGGCGCTGTCGAGGCTTTTGCAGCGTTCGTGGCGCGCTGTCTGGATTTCTTAGATCCGAAAAGCTGGGCCCGTTACTGGTAGCCTAAGCGTTTCCGACAGCATTAGCGAAGGATTTGGAAACGAAGGGGACACACAAAGAGCACCGTTTGCTGACTAGTTGTGTGCGGACCGGATCCAATTGGAGTGCCTCTTTTTAAAAAACCTCGTCGGCAAGAAAATGTGTCCTGGAAAGCTAAATTCGCCTATTGGACAGAAGGAAGGGACGTCACCCGACCAGATCATTCCATTGGCAGGAAGGAGGTGACGTCATCAGATGGGAGAATTCGCATTGGCTGGTGGGAATTGACGTCATCAGACCGGAAATGGTGTCACTTAGCGCAAAGGCATCAAGAGCTGCGTAGGCTATCGCATTGTTGATGAAATGGAATTAGGTGTCCCTGTGATTTTTTTTTCTGCCTTGTCCGCGCGCTCTTTTTCCGGTTCCAAAGGATTATTTACGTTTAGCCTCCTGCTTGGTGCGTCATAGCCTTAGCTGCTTATGTGCCGTAAAACCCAACACGCCCACCGATTGTTTACATGGTTACTGTGACAATCTGGAATAGACGTTCCCTAAGGAGTTAACATGGCAGGGCAGGGTTTTTTTTTTACTGTCGTGCGCTGAGGTCTGCAGTCGGAGCAGCGCGGCATCTGCTGAAGGTGGACGTGTTACCAAAACATTGCGGAAATACTGCAGTGTCGCTTGTGACGGGTGACAGGAAGGGGTAACAGCCAGCATTCTTTTAACATAGCATTTCTTTTATTGGCGGTCTTGACCTCAGGGACATTCGCATGTCGCGAACGAAGCCTCGGAGAGTCCAAATAACGCCCGACAAACGGAGACGTACAGATTTATGGGCCATCTGCGGTAGGGAGCTAGATTCCGGGAATTCGAGGGGAAGTTTCACACCCGATACATGATCGAATTACATCGAAAGCAAAAAATTATTTTAGATACGAAGGACTGGAACCGTAGATTGGGGAGTTGGCTTTTAGGGGGTATGAGATTTGTGCGGAGTTAGTTTTTTTACTGCTCGGGTTTTGCACGTCTTGCGAGTCTTGCGGGTCGTGTTTTGGAGCCAGCTGCTACGCACTTGTATGCGCGAAGTCCGACAGACTCGTGACTGTGTCGGAGAGATCTGCCGATCGGAATACGCTATCGTGACAACAGCGGGCGTTCTCGTCTTTGCGGTAGTCTCGCTGTGTGGCAAAACGAAGAACAGTTATATGTAGCAAACAGTTTTGGCACTGTAGCGAAGTCGTGCTGTAGCGTATGCGTATACCGGAGCAACCGCCCTGCGGCGCATGCGCACTGGGTGTATAATGGACCAAACGGGTGCCTGCTTCGCAAGTGCCGTATAATATGCACCATGCTGCTCCGACGTATACGATTATGTCTACGCTGCATGGTTCGGCGTCTTCACTGTGCTAAAAGGAATTCGGATGTGCCCTCACACCAGCCGTCACTCGGAAGTGGCCTCAGTACCGAGATTTGTTTCGTCGGCCAGGGTGTCCGATATGTAAACGCGAGGACATTGAGGCCGACATTCATCACTTACTGTGGGACTGCCCAGCTCTCAAGCCTACAAGGATCTGGCACCCGATGGTAGCGGGTCTTTCACCAAGCAACCCTGCCTTCATACGTTGCCTGGACGCAGTGGACCGTACCATCGTTCTCTACTCGACTTCATCAAATCAGCTAACCCTTTTTCATTCATTTAATCTCTACTACATCATTCATCACACCTTCACCCATCATTGATGCCCTGGGGCAATAAATTTCGCTTAAAAAAAATTCGGATGTGCACCAGACCTTTAGGCTGCCTTGTTTGCTCTCAATGGGGTGGTGCCGGCCTTGGAGTTTTATACTGTTTTTCTCGTTTTTTTTTAACCCTTTGTACGTACATGCGTGGGTGTAGAGGTACGTACGCACTCATTGACGCCACGGGCACGAGTTCGCGCTCCGACGGCGGGCGACGGCGGCGGAAGAGCCCCGCGCGGCCACGTTGTATCGACTTGGCGTGACGTCCACGATTCCCCGTCGGGGAATAAAAGTGACCTATTTCCGAGGGGGCAGCCGTGAAGAGCGCGCGAGGCGCCTACGCCCGCCGGCGATGACGTCTTTCGGCGCCGCCGCCGCTGCTGCTGCTGCCCCCCGCGACCTGATCTGTAGGCGGTGGATCTTCGCGTTGCCCGGCGACTGTTCGAGGATCGTCTCTCTGGCCCACCGCTCGGGACACCCTGTTGTTCTCCGCGCCTACGAAGCCGTGGCTAGCCTTTCGACATGCACTGGGCGGACGGTGGTGGCCCGCACAATTCTTTATTCCAGCCAGTTACGAAACTGTGAATTAAAGTACGGCCGTGTGCTGTGCGATGTCAGTGCACGTTAAAGATCCCCAGGTGGTCGAAATTATTCCGGAGCCCTCCACTACGGCACCTCCTTCTTCCCTTCTTCTTTCACTCCCTACTTTATCCCTTCCCTTACGGCGCGGTTCAGGTGTCCAACGATATATGAGACAGATACTGCGCCATTTCCTTTCCCCAAAAACCAATTATTATTATTATTAAAGTACGGCCCAAAATCTGCGGCGGTGGTATTCGGAGATTAGCAGATTGTGGCGCCGTCTACGATCTTAGCGGCCAACTGTTAGCACGCCTTCCGGGTTCTCTTTGGGCAGCTTGGCTTGGGCAGCTTTGGGAAGTCCACATGAATGCCTCAGGTGGCGCGGCAATCGGCTGGTCTCCAAATTTTGGCCCAATGGGAGCGCCGGATTTTAATGCACGCATCTCTTATCCGGTACAACGTAGTCTGGTGTCCGGTACGGTCGAAGAGGTCCGGGTGGTTCGTGTTTATGACTGCTTGCCAAGAGTTTTGCCCGCCGCTTGGTTGCGACAAGTTAGCTCTTGTTCCGCGCATGCGTATAGACACCCTCGCCACTTCTCTCCGCTCGCCAAGGGTCTCGTCACGTGTTATGGCAGGCCACTGTTGGAGCGTTTCCGACTTGGGATGACGACATCAGTTGGCCCAGTTATTCTTCAGCGCTGTATAGTACACCCGGCGAGACTGGTAGCACGTGGTTTCCGCCCGCCATTTCGACCTCGTGCGTGTCTGCCATTAGCGCAGGCGTCGTATAGTGCTACTGTCTTGGTCGGCTCTAACGGGCGCACTCGTCTATAATAATAATAATAATAATAATAATAATAATAATAATAATAATAATAATAATAATAATAATAATAATAATAATAGGTTTTGGGGGAAAGGAGATGGCGCAGTATCTGTCTCAGATATCGTTGGACACCTGAACCGCGCCGTAAGTGAAGGGATAAAGGAGGGAGTGAAAGAACAAAAGGAAGAAAGAGGTGCCGCAGTGAAGGGCCCCGGAATAATTTCGACCACCTGGGGATCTTTAACGTGCACTGACATTGCACAGCACACGGGCGCCTTAGCGCTTTTCCTCCATAAAAACGCAGCCGCCTCGGTCGTCAATAGTTCGTCACTTATCCTGAAGGTTCGGTCGCAAGCAGGAAGAGGCAGAGCGGACAGGGAGGACACGAAAACACGTTGCATTGTTACGGGAAGTGTTTTTTTGAGCAGCTCGAGGGCTAGAAGAGGGTAGATGGCATTGAAAAGCCGATCAGAGCACTGGCTAAACAGGCTCTCTATCGCAGATAGCGCCGGCATTACCATCGTATCTCTCTCGGTCGTCCTTTGCGCCGTCCAGAGATTTTTCCCGCCACAATGCAAGGTCAAGAGGCCCCCTGCTTTCACTGCCCCGCTTCACACAACAACGACGATAATGCGTGAACGCAACACGGGTAACTGTCCACTACAACACAACAGCAGCTGCTGCAAAGGACTCCTCTTGCCCACTAACGCGCACGGGGGGGGGGGGGGGCAAAGTGAACAGACGCCACCATGAACGTCCCCCCCCCCCCCCCCCCCCCTATCCACCTTTTTATGGAGAGCGAGGAAAAGAACTTTGCGGGCATGCGGTGGGCGCAGCTGCACAGGACCGGGCTCATTGGAGGGACATGGGAGAGGCCTTTGCCCTGCAGTGGGCGTAGTTAGGCTGGTGATGATGATGATGATGATAATAATAATAATAATAATAATAATAATAATAATAATTGGTTTTTTGGGGAAAGGAGATGGCGCAGTATCTGTCTCACATATCTCGGTGGACACCCGAACCGCGCCGTAAAGGAAACGATAAAGGAGGGAGTGAAAGAAGAAAGGAAGAGAGAGGTACCGTGGTCGAGGGCTCCGGAGTAATTTCGACCACCTGTGGGGGTCTTTAACGTGCACTGACATCGCACAGCACACGGGCGCCTTAGCTTTTTTCCTCCATAAAAACGCAGCCGCCTCGGTCGGGATCGAGCCCCTGTACTCCGGATCAGTAGCCGAGCGCCCTAACCACTGAGCCACCGCGGCGGGGAGGACAAGCTCCCCCCTCCCCGATTTCCTTACGTTTGCCCCAATGAGAACGTCTTCCTTTAAGGTTACATAGACGAGTCCGAGGTCCTCCTGATCAAGCGTCAACTCAGGTATACGCAAGGTTGATGTTGATGATGATGATAATCGAATGCGCCCCCTTTCAGACCATCCTGCAGAGCGTAATGATTGGCTGCAGCACTCAGAGAAAGTTCAGGGTTGCGACGTAAAGCACCCGTTGCGCCATTGGGCGTTAAAAAAAAAGTGTACGCGTGACCCTGGATCATAAGCAAGAGCTTTCCGGGCGGCCAACCGCACCGGTACAGTCGCGGCGGTTGCGCGAGCTCAGGTCCACCGAGACGGCGGCAATGCTTGCGACAGGCATGCCGCAACGTAAGCAGGCGCGCCGCGCTGTATGCTTGCTGCTTTAACCTGTCGTTCAGGCCACCCGTGTTGAGAAGGCAAGTTTTGTTCGGTAAACGCGGCAATAGCTGGATGTTGTCCCGTACATATATATAGGGCGCCCCCGAGGCCAACGTCTTCCCCTCGGCCCCCTTTTTTTAAATATTTGAAACCGTCTCTGACTGCGATTAAAGTGGCGAGTACTATAGTCGGGTACAACTTAAGAAGGCGCCGGCTTTCCCCCATCAAAGGACCTCTCCTTTCCAGCCAATGGCGTCGGCCGATTCTCATGGCCCTGATGGTGTGACAAAGCAGGGAGTGGTAGATGAAAGGGGACGACCCCTTCCCTTTATGGTCGGGTATAGACTCCTCTCTCCATCGTGGCGCCGCTCCTTGCATTGTCACGCGAGCAGGTTCATGAGAATCGCCCGACGCCATTGGCTGGAAGGGGGTCCTTTGACGGGGGAAAGCCGCTGCGTTCTTGAGTTGTATCCGAATACGGGCTACTCCCTTTCGACTCCTTTCTGTTCAGAGTGTATACAAATACCGGCGTATTCTTGTACACCCGCCAAATTCGTAACAGTGGTACGCGAGCAGCGAACAAGCGGCGTTACATGTGCCACGTGTGAATTAAAGAGGAGCAGCGACACGTGTTACAAAAACAGCATGAATTTTGTGGGATCGCGTATTATCTCCAGTCTCAGGGCTTGGCTTGGTCATAATGCGCTGTGCAATCGTTTCTTCGGCGCTGATGTGACGCAGTTGAATAATGGGCCGGGTTTAAGTACACGTCCTTTCCTGTGATGATGGTGGAGAGGGCGCAGATATCTGTAGCTCTCTCTCAGACTCGCTGTCTCGTTCACTCCCTTAAAAAATAGAGAGAGAGAAAGAAAGAGACGCTGCAAACGCGTTCCGCCCGCGTGGAATATGCGCGTTGGAGCAGGTGGCCGCTCATGTCAGTCGTGCGTGACTGATACACGCGTGACCCGCACCCGCACGTGACACACGTGGGTGTAGGAAATGCCGTCTCGAAGCGAAGGTCCTCTTCTGGTTGTCGCCTTCGACGATCGCTGTCCAGGCTGAGTTTACCGCCATTACTGTAACGAGCATCTGGTCAGCGCACAATCTTCGTTGCCCTGAGAACAAGACTGCGTATATACTGGTGGCTATCCCAAATTTCTAAATCCAGCTTAAGAGCTGTATCTGCAGTTGCGAATCTTGTGAAAAAGAGACGAAAAGGACACAAGGCACTATATGCGCATGATTCCAACGCGATAGGGTTAAAGGCCCCGTTCACCGGACAGTTCGGTGTCGATGTCGTCGGCTTTGTGAACGAAAAATCACGAGCATGACTCTGGCAGGTGGTGCCCAGAGAGGAGGCAGGTTGGCCACCTAGGTCACGTGACCTTGCGGCGTCATCGCAACCTGCCCACCGGATAGTGAGCAAACAGCCCACCGTGGCAGGCGGCAGTTAAATTGATGATTGGTCGCCCGCGAAGAGCAACCGGGTGCCAAACAAGGCCCACCGCTGGGAGCGCCTGCCATCGCAGTGCAGTGGGAGCGCCTGACATCGAAGGGCTGTGGCGGGTCGCTTAATCGCTGCGCCACTGCGCCAGGAGGCGTATGAGGACTCCCACGGATCTATGAATGTTAGTAGAGAGTGACGAATTCTGCATGTATGGGCATTAACCCACTACGTTATCGCGTCATCCCGTTAAAGGACTATAGACAGCGAATTTTAGCTTGCGTGTTTCGCTCTTTCAAACGATGCGCCAGACATTAGTATTCATGGGGCACCCTGTGGTATTCGTGTTCGACCGCTAAATAATTTATAATTGAAATTCTTCTTGACGCCTTTTTCTGTTTCGGCTTCATCGACCGAACGACAACTGCGACGTCAAGTTGATGTTTTGGTCACGTGATCCACTAGAAAAACTAATATAATCGCTGCCAGGTCATTTTTTTTTTGTCACTCCAGGTCTTGGAAGAGTGTGGATTAAATGTCTTAGTTAAAACTGTGCATATTAGGAATTAAATTAATTTTTCTAGTGGATCACGTGAACAAAACATCAACTTGACGTCACAGTCGTCATTCGGTCGATGAAATTGAAACCGAAACGGCATGAGAGAAGAAATCCAATTACAAATTATTTAGCTGTTGTTGGGAAATACCACCCGGTAATCCATGTGTCCTATTGTCTAACACATCGTTTGACAGAAGAAAACGTGCAATAAAATTATGTGTCTGTAGGCCTTTAAGGTGGAGCTTAGGTGTCCCCTCCAATTTTTTTGCCTTCACGGCGCTCTTAACGTTATCGCATTAAAAAAAAAAGAAAATTAGGCCTGTACATAGGCGCCCGTCTTCCATATCACACGATCGCGGTGTTGAAAAAGAGAACTAAAAAGTAAAGGTCCGAGTTGGCGTTAATGCGATATGTGAAAACCGCACTCGTATACCGCACCCACAAGCGTGCCGCGGGTTTACGTGAAAAAGGGTATGCGCAAACGAGCGCGCGGCGCCGCAAGTTTTGAGAACGAGCGGTTTCGCATTACTGTGGCATCGGATGACGCACCCGCCTGACGCCGCACTTCCGGCATGAATCTGCCGCCCGGCTGGTTTACGGTGCGCCGTTTATCGTGCTCACTGTCACGTACGGTGTTCTCAACCGGTATCCTGAAATCGCTAACTGACGCCTCCGCAACGTTAAAGGGAATAAGAGCTCTTCCCGTCCTTTTGCTCATTTACGGAAACCTGGCCGTGTGCTCCTCCACGTTGTCGATATTTGAACGCGAATGAAGTCTGTTATTCTCACTGCCATATTAAACGGACACTGACGAAAATTTTAAGCTGCCCTGTATCTATGGATTACACCGTCGTTCACTCTAAACAGAGAGGAGTAATAATGGAGTAAGCTGACCTCTAGCGCACTCCCTTTTATGAGGTAATGCGCTCGAGGACATATTACTCCCTTATTACCCCCATGTACGTGTATTCGTGTTTAGAGGTTAAGGTCCTGCGGTAATTTAAAGAGGAACTTAAGCTAGAAAGGAAAAAAAAGAGGATAGAGGTATCCTACTCAGTGCCACTTTAATAGCAGGAGTTATTGCGAGTTATGTCGTGGTCCGGCACTCATAACGTATCGAATTCTTGCACAGTATCTAAGGTACCGTTATGAATATCGGCCAGTGATATGCGCGGGAAACTACCAGTGCGGCTGTCCGTAGTTGTCGACGTTGGTTCGCTTTAAGCTTCTCTCAAGGTCTTTGTGGAAAGCTGTCTATGCGCAGATCACGGACGGCGCCACAACTGTTGCCTTGCGCGAGAGTTATCCCGATACTTCCTTACGCCGTTCACTATTACAGTGATGGCCGCGTGTGAGTGGTCTGTTTTTCTGTACGAACCGTAACTCCATCACTCCCGCCAACCATCACTCGGTGATAGCCCTGATAACCACGGAGACAAAAACGAGAGGCTATACACGGACAGTCCTATACTGAAAGTTTCCATATGACGAGTTCCATAAATCCATACGTCTCCGTAAGAAATTTTATGGAGTCAGTATGGAGCACATAGCGTCGGTATACACTGCATGAAAACACGTCGGAGTCTTATCGACTCCATATGACGTCATGTACACTGCATAGAAATGGTATTGAAATTATGTGGAATGCTTATGGACTCCGTACAGACAAGATATGGATTTCCCTATAATTTTTCATATCTTATGGACTCCACATTCCGTTAGTTACATACGAGTGGCTCACATGGAACGTTTCAGTAGGGGTTCGTCACGTTTGCCATACCTTCTGGTCCGATGATGTCACCCTCGTGGGCACCCATGGCTCACCAGGAGAGATTGGGGCCACTCTTCGCATGTGACACAGAATGTTGTAATCTCCTCCTATCTTTCTGAGGCTGGCCTACTTCTCCCTACTCACACTTCCTATCAGTGTTGTGTCAACTCGCTCATCTCATTCCACCTTAATCGCACCCTATCCCTGTGCTCCATCTCGCAAGTAGGTTGCAGCACCGTGATAGGTACAGCTCTGCCGTCCAATCAGGGCCAAAGTTAAGCCGCTATTCGTAAACATGGCGTCCGCTGATTTGGCCCAGTCTCTTGCGTGCAATAGCTGGACACCGGTGTTCTTTCCTCCCAAGAGATGGAGCCACCAGTCGCAGAGTGAGGGAATCGGAGGAACACATTTATGCAGCGCGCGCCGTTCTGATTGGATCAGGTCGCCGCAGCCTTAGAAGGGCTGCAGACTAGTTGTGAAATGGAGTATAGAGTTGCACCTTGCACAGTTCTGGGTGCCCATCTAATGGAACGCTTTCATCAAAATTTCGTGAATGCCGCCATTCATACCTGGCAATCAGCTACCAGTCTTGTGCGCCATGTCGTCCAGCGGCACGCCGGCCTCAGAGGAGAGCAGGCGAGTCACGCGAAACGTCCCAGACCTCAAAAGCGACTACCGCCGATTCTCTTGAAAAAAAAAAGAAATGCGCTAATTGCCCATTACTTGAATAGACTTTCAATGAAGTGTTTTTCTCGAATTTTTTTTTGCTCACGTGAGCGCTTTTCGAAGTTTCCGCGAAGAAGTAAAAGTTGGTCGAAGTTAAAAATCTTTAAATCTAATGTGAAACAGGGTACAGAAATAAATCTTATTTTAGAATGTTTCACTTGCGGTGTTTCTGAACCTGGTTTTGTTAATGACGCCATGCAAGAATTTTCCTCGTTTTCTTGGTTCAGTAAAAAAGCAAGAAATGTGGCGTTTTAACATTTTTTTAAACATAAACGTCGTTAACATTTAAGCCACAATAGTTTTAACTTACTTTCACCTATTGCTGCAGCTTAAGCTAAAAATAAATAAAATTGCTAAACAGGGTACTTTTTAGTTTAGTTGTTTGCGAATTCCGCAAACAGTTACTTTTTCTTGAGATTCTGACTTAAATTCAGAATCGATGGCCTTAGATAAAGATACGCGAGATAGCTCATAATACACATCAACTTCGTTGCTCGCAATCTAGAAATTTTATTCGAGCAAATTTAGTTTGACGCGAGAAAAAACAAAGATGCCGCCACCGTCTTGAAGACGTTGAAGTAGGGAACGCTAGCTGTTTGGTTTGCTAGAATTGATATGAATGAGAATAAAGTCAGGTACACCAATGGAAATACGAATTTGAGAGCTTGAATTTATTAGTGACGTCAGCAATCAGTCACCTGTTGGGTTTATCATTGACGTCACCAATCAGTCACCTATTGGGTCGCTATATCGATTTACTATGCGGGCCACCATATTTAATTCCTCGGACTTGGAAAATTTCACGCCGAAGGGAGCTGGTAGCAGGCCCCAAGAAATTGAGAAACATGATTAGTAAGAGCGTTAGCTCTTATTTTTTTTTTAAATCCGAAACCATGCAGCCTCCTCGGTAGATACTGCCGAAATGTGTCTTCACTGCTGTACACGTACTATCGCCTGTTGTCATATAGCCCAGGGGATACCTGCTTGCCGGAGGAGAGTCTGGCGCGTTCTCAAGCGCCTTCTTGGTTTCTTTCTTTTTGCTTTGCGAACAGAAGCTAGGCGGTCGTCGTAATAGGCCAGACGTTTACCCCGAGGGCCTTCCAATCGAGCCTCTCTCCGGCCTAACAGCGCGTGCTGCGGGGGGTGGCCTGTGGCGGGCCCCTTGTTTTGCGAGCGCGGCGCTGCGGGCGGGCTTCGCTTCTAAATTGAGGTCGCGAACTTGGCGCGTGCTGCACAGTCAACCGTGCGCCGCTATCGGCGGTAGTAAACCAGACAGAAGCGGGTGACGCACCTCCCGGCGAGAAACAAGGGGGGGGGGGGGGGGGGGGCAACCGCGTGGGGCCTCACTCGTGTTGTTCCAGGGGATCCGAATGCGTCGGCCCGGATATTTCGGTCGGTCGAAGACGCAAACATGCGCATGTTCTTGATCTAGGAACCAGTGGCTGCGTGGCCGGCTTGGCTTGGCTGTTGACGTGCTACAGCAGTCAGTTCGGTATAGCCTGGGAGACACGTGCAGAGATCCTGAATGAATACGTGTGGTCTGCCTTGGGCAGCTGCGTTCGGCCTCGAAACAACCGGTAACCTGGTCACACGCGTACCTGAAAGGTCTTCGAGAATCAGGTCTTCTTCTTCGAAGTCCTGTGTTATGCAGTTACACTTTATAAGTGCCCTGACTTAACCTGAAAACGCCTTGGAGGTGGAGGCATGCCTGAATTAAGCCAGAGGGAGCAGCCTTCGAGAAGCTACAATCACAGAGTTCGGCTTGTATAGTGGACTAGAACCGAACAAGAGAAAACCTGGCAGCTCATTACGTTCAACATTTTATGTTGGCGACTGTGGATAATATCAATTCGAAGAGGACCGAAGTTTCTGCGAATTATGTGTGCTTCGAATTAAGGGGAGCCCTTTTGATTGCACCTTGATGCTGAGTGGACCAAGGCGTCAGTTCGAATAATCTGGAGTTCGTATTAAGCGAGTTCAAATAACCGGAAGTTCGTATTAAGCGTGTTCGAATAACCGGGAGTTCGTATTAAGCGAGTTCGTATAACCGGAAGTTTGTATTATTCGAGTTCGAATTAAAGGGACACCGAGGACAAATCGAAGTTCGAGTGTATCGATTAGACACCGAGTTATAATCACAAACATACTCCTCTCACCGAAAACGGAGCTTTTATAAGCTGGGAAAGATCAATAAGCGAAGAACACGTGTCGCCATCACCGGCCGATTTCGCAAATAAAACGCCTGCGTAGACTCCGGATTTTTACGCGCAGATCCGAGAGGCCACGCTACACCATCATTCACTTGAAACAGTGGCCAGCCATCTTTTTTCGGTGAGGACGTCACGAGTGTGAACCGATTGGCAGGGATTTTTTTTTTAAATCGAATTTTCTCGGTGATAAGTGCCCCTTTCGCTCCCGGCCTAACGTCATAGCACACAGAAATACCAAAAGAATCAATTTTTACCGAGGATAATTGCATGGAGTTGTCACTGTACTTTTGACGATTGTACGAGCAACTGCGAGTGGCCATGGGTGCCAGGATGATAAACAAAACATGTGGCTGCCCACGTGATAAGAAGTCGTCGGCATCACCTTCGTGATCATTATCATCAAAACAAGACCTCGTAGATTACATGGCAACGACTCCCACTTAATATTAATTACCATTAGCTCCGTCAGCACTGCCAGACGTGCTACCATATCTAACTAAATTTTCCTAATCTGATTACCAGACCAAACATCTGTGGTCCCGGCTACGTTCATCATGCTTCTCCTAATAAAGTGTCCACATCATCATCTTCCATTGATGTCCACTGCGTTATCCTGTAATAGATCTCTGATAATCTGTTCTCTGCACTGCGTGTCCCGTATCCTTTCAACTTCAATCACATCATTCAGTAAACCACGACGCTATTGTATGCGTGTCTTAGCATTACCCTTGTCATTTTCCCTTCCATGTCTGGCCGCCATCTAATTCAAGCATGTTGGTTATCCTCATGGTTTTGGCCTCGTAGGCGATTTAGTTTACTGGCAGGGTGCGACTTTTGTGCTCTTTTTCTTTGCGGCATATCGGCATGTCGGTAAGCTACTGTTCAAACCTTAGAGAGTGCGCCAAATGGAGTTCTGCTCATTTTAACTATCCTGGTAATCTTTTCTCATGGCCCGGATGTACGGTCGCTGCTCGGCCAGAATAGGTATATGTAGGCCCCGATTTGCTTTTCAGGGAAATGCCATCGTCAGATCGGCTGTTCTCGCCCCTGAACTATAAGACCTAGCTATTTCCAATCAAACCGCCGAATACATCTTGCAAGCATGCAGTGAGTGCGCAACAGCGAATGGATTGTGGCCCCCTTCCTCACGCCTTTTCTGCTAAGTACTTTCTGATTTCTGTGGAGAACTTAAGCCGCTTTTCGCTTACTGAGAAGTTTTCGGCTGTCCTTTTGTAGAGATAGTGGGTGGGAGGACAGCTTTCTCCCCAGGGAGTAAGTAAAGCACTCGAGCTTAAATATTTAAACTTTCGCTTTCGGCATTGTGCGCGTAGCGAGCGCCGCTGAAAGTTAAATGGCTGTTCAACATTTAATCCGCTCAGTGTAGCTGCGTCGCTGGCCCTTTCGCGTTTGTCTCCGGTTTAAGCGAGACGTCCTTGCTGTAGAAATCTTTAATGAGTGCCCTGGGACAGCGGCTTGATTCTATTCCGTGCACTAATCATTGGTCGGCGGAGTCATGAGTCGACTCACTCGGGCTCACTGAGGCTCACATTCAGATCATGATCTGAGTCGTGAATGAGTTCGAACTCACATTGAGATCATGGTCTGCTGCCGTCTCGGTGGCTGAGTGGGTTATGCCGCTCGGCTGCTGACCCGGTAGACGTGGGTTCGATCCTGGCCGCGGCTGTCGAATTTGGATGGAGGCGAAATTCTATAGACTGGGCCCATAGGGTCGTGAGTTGAGCTGTGCAAGTGAGCCCAAATGAGTCGAAATGAGTGAGTCCAGATAAGTATGAGTCGAAAGTTGAGTGAGTCCAGATTGGTCGTGGGTCGAAGTGAGTCGTAACTTGTGGCTGACCTCGAATGAGTCGTGAGTCGGAGTGTCCAAATGAGTTGTGAGCTTAAATGAGTTAGTTCATGAGTTCGAGTGAGCCCGGGCCTGTGTGCGTTTGAGTTTGACTGGGGCCCTTTGACTGGGCCCACGTGAGGAGCCTGAGGGAGCCCTCGTGATTTTGACGATGCATATGAGGTACTAACCCGAGTACTTCTCAGGCGCTGTTCATTTTCTTTACTTGACTAGTTTGGCTAGTCTTCTCTTGCGGCGCTGTCGATGTTTGCATCTTACGATGTGCAGTTGTCTAAGATATTGAATTGCGCCATTGAAGTACAACCCTTCACGGCGGCTTTACGCCGTGGCCTGGCAAATCCTCCGCGTCTTCTACAGGGTATTTATCGGAAGGAGTCGCCATGTTTGCTTCCACTGGAGGCATACCATTGCATTGGTATGACGGTGGGAGCGGCAGCAGCCCATAGATGAACGTGTCTGAACAAGGGAAATGCTGTGTTAGGAAGCCGCAACCAAGTTCATGCACGCGCCAATTTGCCTGGCGATTTGTGACGCGCGCAAATTAGCCCAACTGCAGCCGCCTCGTTAGCGCATGCACGAAGCCTATAATTGACAAACGAATACTTCGGTTTTTACTTCCCCTTTCGATGAGTGAGCGCGCTGCGCGAAAACGAGAAGTTCAGTGGCGCCCTCTGTGCGCAGCGAGGAGCGACTGTCTTTCGCAGCGTGGGCTCCGAGATTGCCGACGCAACGCCGGAGTGAACCCTTGAAGCCATGCTCGAGCTACGGCGGCGAGGCTTGCTGGCATTGCCGCGCTCTCGTACGATTAATTATGTGGTCGTCGCTCGTATGCTGTGACATTCCATGAGTCAAGAATGAGTATTTTTATTATCGACATTTTAATCTGTGTGGTTGTAGTTGATGAATGATTGCTCCGGACTATGCTAGTATGATCTTTTTTTCGTACTTCTGCTGGTGCGATCGTATTTTGTCGTAACGAGGAACTTCTGCTTTCGCTTTTTGGCCAATAATAAATACAGCTATAGTTATCAATTCTTTGCTCTGCATTAGGTGACCATTTTAGTTTTTCTTAGTTAACAATAGCATTTTGCTTAGGCACTAGGTTAAATGCTGCAGTCTCCATTGTACTTCTAAGGTGACGCTGGCTTATCAAATTCTGTTGAATCCGTTTTGGTGAAGAGACGGTGCTATATGAAAGACTCTGCTTTGCCGCGCCTTTTTTGCTACTATGTTTATTTGGTTTGTTGGAATAAGTCGGATCTTCCGTCTTTCAGCAGTCACTTTGCCTGAAGTGAATAATAATAATAATAATAATAATAATAATAATAATAATAATAATAATAATAATAATAATTGGTTTTTGGGGAAGGGAAATGGCGCAGTATCTGTCTCATATATCGTTGGACACCTGAACCGCGCTGTAAGGGAAGGGATAAAGGAGGGCGTGAAAGAAGAAAGGAAGAAAGAGGTGCCGTAGTGGAGATCTCCGGAATAATTTCGACCATCTGGGGATCTTTAACGTGCACTGACATCGCACAGCCAAGCCTGAAGTGCAGTGCTGCGTTTTAGATCGAGCTGGTAGCTTTAAACCTCCGAAGAAAAAAAAAAGGGGGGGGGAGGGGTCGGGGAGATAAAGAGAGATAGAGAGCGAGATGTCCCGGAAAATTACGCTAGTCTGGACACCAGCACATGCATCCCTGCCTGGTAATGAGACGGCCCACGAGTTCGCCCGAGGCTTTTCTTTCCGGGCGGACCCGAGCGAGGTGGTCTTTACAGACAGGGATCGCATGGTGACCTACAGAGAAATTACACAACACTATCGTTTGCAACGAGCTAGACTTCCTCCAGCGGATAGATCCTTGTCCAGATACCAAGCCATCAACTGGCGCCGGTTACAAACTTACACATTTCCAAACCCGGCCCTCTGGAGTCTTATGTACCCAGGGCAATTTTCAGAAAAATGCGCGAACTGCGAACTTAGGGCCACCTTGGACCACATACTATGGGAATGTCCTCATGCTCCCCGGGAGGGACGAGGTATTAACACAAAAGATCAATGGGAGACCTTACTACTGAGCTCCGACCCGGCGACTCAGTTACAACTCGTCCGACTGGCCGAAGCCGCCGCCGAGAGTCAAGACCTTTCGGCCGTCGTCGAGGCGGGTAGCCCTCTGGCTGCCCTCTTTCTGTTGGATATTAAAAGTTTTCCTATCCTATCCTATCCCGGAGAGGTGCGCGGATGGAGAGAACACGGGGCCTCCGAGATTGCCGTCTGTGCTCGCATTGTCAGCCAAGTTCAATGTTGGCTCACCAGATGGCGGTACTATCGTCGGCCGGCGCTTATTTTGGAGCGGGTGCGGCTAGCTGCCGCGCGTGCGTAATTATTCGCGGCTGTGGTATAGTTAGCTGTGGTGGCTGTGGGACCACGTGGTCGCCCTCAGTGAGTATTGTCATGTTCCCTGGCCGTCCAAAGAGAACGTGCCACCAGTTTTCATTCGACTCGCGGGAAGGGCTTGAGGATTTGTTTTCATTCGTTGAAGATTGGAAGTTAATAAGTTATTTGGCTCGTTTCAGCACCGTGGCTGCTTATTGGAAGTGGCTGTATTAGTGTAAAAAAAAAGTTTTCCAATGGCCAAGAGGTCACGCGTCTTTTTTTTTTTTACATGTTTTCACCGCGGAGATTGCTATCGGTAAAAAAATGAAAACAAGGAAAATGAAAGTTGAAGTTGCGTCTTTCAGCGTGAGCTATGTGTGCAAGGGGGTTGTGGCGAGGGAGTACGTATGTTGCAAGGTGAATTGTTTCGGGTGATTCAATTGCGAGTTTGTCTTAACTGTAGCGGTGATAATCCAGTTAATTTATTTCCCACAAATATCCTGACATCGTAACGTGCCCCGTTAATTGTTGTGTGTCCCAGTAATTGTCAATGGACCAGTGAAAGAGGGTCGTGTGGCCTTGATGTCTTTCACGCGGAAGATAGCACTGCCTATAAGGGAGCATTGGCCCGAATAAAACCAGTTGATAGTTTGCGCTCTTTCCGACTTCGTCGTCTTTCCCGTGTTCGTCCTTTATGAATGCCCAACTCGTTCTTAACAGTAACTCCGAAATTTCAGCAGAAGTGCGGGGGGGGGGGGGGAGAGGGGGGGTTCTGGCTGTAAAGCTGACGCCGTAAAAACAAGTTGGATAATTATCATTACCACATGAATCAGAACAATGCGTGCGTGAAATGAACGTAGTGAGGGTAGACAAAAATAATGGATGGAATGCGAGGACACCCGCCGCGGTGGCTCAGTGGTTAGGGCGCTCGGCTACTGATCCGGAGTTCCCGGGTTCGAACCCGACCGCGGCGGCGGCGTTTCGATGGAGGCGAAACGCTAAGGCGCCCGTGTGCTGTGCGATGTCAGTGCACGTTAAAGATCCCCAGGTGGTCGAAATTATTCCGGAGCTTTCCACTACGGCACCTCTCTCCTTCCTTTCTTCTTTCACTCCCTCCTTTATCCCTTCCCTTACGGCGCGGTTCAGGTGTCCAACGATATATGGGACAGATACTGCGCCATTTCTTTTCCCCAAAAAACCAATTATTATTATTATTATTATTATTATTATTATTATTATTATTATTATTATTATTATTATTATTATTATTATTCTAGGACCTTAGGGGCGAAGTGCGTAAGATTGTTGCCCAATATCGCTCGTCACCCGGCCGTGTGTGCATGTAGGGAAGGGGGAGGGGGGGGGGGGGGGCTCGTCGAGAGCGTTGGTCGGTTGAATCCTCTCGCCAGGAGCAGCCAGGTGTTCACCTCTCGGAACTTATTCGCCGAAGCTGCTTGCGATGAGGGGGTGTGCGCATAGCTTCGCAACGGCAAAATGCTATCTCCGTCGGCCCGGACCAACACCCTCTAAATACTTTCTTCAGGCCTCTCCAGGCCCTCCTTTCCACACGCGCTACGTCACGCCAAGTGTCCGGTCAGGCTGCTCACCAAGCGCGGCTCCGCTCCGCTCGGTTGTCTCCCTCGATGTGCTCGCGCTTGCCCGGGCAAGCACAGACACGAACGCAGTCTTGCAGTGAGCGTCTAGCTGCTGCTTGAGTCTTTCAGCCTGGCGTTGGGTGCATTTCCGTTCGCTCCTCGCACGGCTGTGTCTGTTTCGTGTGGCCGTTTCTTGTGTGGCGTGCGTACCTGTGCTAGCGCACGAATGGGAAACTGATTGCCTGCCGTGTAGCGAGTGCAACTTCGTGAAACATGGGCCGGTGCTGTGTTCCCGGGTGCCGCGGGAACTACCAGAATGGTCCCAAAGTACGTGTTTATTGCTTCCCAAGAGACGAAGTACGAAGAAAAGCCTGGTTGCGAGCCATTCCACGGAAGGATTTCACACCTACAGAGCATTCGAGGGTAAGACTGAAATATTGCTTAATAGGCGCTGGTAATTATCTTAGTTGTGAGCTGTCGCTCCCGGAAAGGCATGCTGTCTTTGTAGGCAATGATATCACTTCTTACACTTATGTATGAATTGTCCAGGAAGCATTTAGTTCTGTGGATGTGCATAAGGCTTGTGTAAAAGCTGTGTAAATATGTAAAAGCTGTTCACTATTCAGACTCTTTTTACTTAGTGTTTTAGGCAATGGAGAGTCATGGCGAATGGCCTTGCTTCATTTTCTCGTGCAGGTGTGTGAACTGCACTTCCACGCAGGCGACTTCATTACGACGTTGTCACACCAAGATGAACTGACAGGGAAAATAATAGAGGTGAAGCGTGACAGGCTACAGTTGAAGATTGATGCTGCGCCTTCTGTTTTTCCAAACTGCCCAAAATACTTGTCCTCAACGCCTGGACGGAGTGAATCGCCAGAGACGAAAAAAGCAAGAAGGGAAAACGCTGCTTTGCAGGAGGCTATGAGGAAGTCACTTCAGTCTAATGAGCTTGAACAGAAAAGAAACAAAGTTTCATCTTACGAGGAGTTCAAATCTAAGTTGCCTGGAATCTGCAACACGAAATTCTGGACCGTTTCTGTCGATGAGCAGTGCGTTAGGTTCCTTCTCATCGAGAATGATCCTTCACCTAATGTGAAATGCGCCTTGGTAGTTCTCCCTGATCTGTCACTTTCTGTTTTCTTGAATGGAGTGAAGCTTCTGTCGCTTCCTTCAGGCAGGATTCTGCCAGCTCAAGTATGCGACACCTCCAGCCTGTCCTTGCTGCTAGAAGAACTCGAGATAGGCTTGCATAATATACCTGAGGTGACGAAAGAGTCGAAACATACTAAAGTATTGCAGTTTGTCGGTTCACTGCTTGCAGACCTCATTGAGGACAGTGATACGACGAAAGAACAGTCTTCTTTGCTGAAATTTCTGGTTGAGCAGATAGAGCTTCTCCTCGCGAAACAGCATGTGTATAGCGCAGAGCTGCTGGTATTCGCCAGTATTTTGAATTCAATTTCTCCTCACGCATATCACTTCACAAGAGCTGCATCAAGAATCATTCTGCCCCATCCTTCCACACTGCGCCGTGTTTGCTCAAATTACAAAGCTGACCCTCTTGTGGAGCAAAATCAACCGCACTGTCTCTCCTACATCCGAGAACGAGTCAAATCAATGAAAGACCACGAGAAGACAGTGACCCTGATGATCGATGAGATCCACATAAAACCATACTTCGACTACAAAGGGGGCACAATAGTAGGATCGTCGGTTCATTCAACGGAACCAGCAACAACAGCCCATGTGTTCATGGTACAATCACTCCTTTCTGCAAACAAGGACGTCATTCACATATTACCTGTGAGCAAACTGAGCGCAGAAATTTTGCACGAGCATGCTAAGAACATAATCATTAATGTTGAGAAAATGGGGCTCAAAATTATCGCTGTGATAACGGACAACAATGCTCTGAACCGCAAGATGATGTCGTTATTTGCTACAAGTCCTCAGGTGAGCATTGTCTATCCCCATCCAGCCGATAACGCTCGCCCTCTTTTCTACGTGGTCGATCCTGTGCATCTCTTGAAGTGCATTAGGAACAATTGGATTAACCAGAAAAACCCTGGAACATGCCTCTATTTCCCTGAAATGGACTTGAGTGGAGCAATGCCCGAAGGGCCTCCTCGTATGAAAGCTGCTTCTTTCGCAGCTGTGCGGCAGCTTTATTCTTCAGAGAAGACGTCGCTTGTGAAGGCTGCTTACAGACTGAACGCAAAAGCCGTGAATCCAACCTCAATGGAGCGGCAAAATGTAAAGCTCGCTCTCGACGTCATTAATCAGTTTGTTTCAAATGCCCTCAGGACACATGGTTCCGCGTTCAAGATTCCTCAAGCTGAGTCGACTGCTCTTTTCATTGACGTTATCCTCACATGGTGGCAAATAGTCAATGTTAAGACCCCTTGCAAAGGCCAGAGGCTAAGGGACAGCATGCAAGACCCTGTAAGGTCTGTTGATGACACACAGTTAGCTTTCCTGAGCGGCGTTGTGGACTGGTTGGACGCTTGGGCAAGAATAAACATCACCAGTGGCTCGCTGACGAAAGAGACTCACAGTGCTTTGCGACTGACATGCTATTCTCTGGTAGAACTCTCGCGCTACTGCTTAGAAGAACTTCACTTCAAGTACGTACTGCTGGGCAAATTTCAGACGGATGCGCTAGAAGACCGGTTCGGCCGTTACCGCCAGCTGGCAGGATCACAGTACCACATTTCCGTGCGTCAGCTCTACGAATGTGAGAAGAAGCTTCGTCTTCAAAAACTTTTGACATTTCCACGCGAGGAAACAGAGTTTGAAGACGTAAGTGAGGATCTTGTCCCATGCAACTTTTCTGTGGCTGTCAGCGACGACGATATTACACACGCCCACTCTGACATGGATGCTATTGTCTACATTGCAGGATACGCTGCTCATGCTGCTTTAAAGAAGCTTTCATGTTCTGCTTGCTTCAGCACATTGGTGATTGAAAATCGAGAGATCGAAGCGGAAAATACTGCCATGATAGCTAACCTGTCGAGAGGAGGGCTGAAGTTTCCCCAGCCATGCACAGTTCACATGGTACTGATGACTAAACTAGTTGCAGAGAAGTTGTCTTTTGGAGCAACCGCGGAAGATTTTCTCTCCTGTAGAAATCAACGTGGTGTCGTGATTTCACAGACGATTTCCCTCCTGGACGAACACGACATTGAGACATGTGAAAATGGCCACACTGCACAAACTCTCCTGCGCTTGGTAGTACGCGTTGCAACCAACGTTGTTCTAAACAACTTTTGCAAACTAAGAAATGATGCCATACAAGACAATGCGCAGCAGAAGGCCGCAGCCCGGAAAGCAGCAACGCTTAAGAAGAAGTAAGTTTTATTCCCAAGCAATAAAAATGCTTTGCGCACACTTCATTGCTGGTGTCTCGTCGTTTTTTATTGTAAGGGTCAGATTAGCTGTACAAATACTCAACAGCGCAACATTATTGTGAGTGTCATTATTGCTGTGTGTGAAAGCTTTAAGCAAAACACAATACAGAATAAAACTAACACAATGCGCAGTAGACGGTGTTTTTTTTTTCAATGTTCACGAACTTCTACTTTAACAACTAGATATACGCATGTGCGGTCTGTGCGGATGGATTTTACCGCACGGCAGACATCATGTACGTGATAGAACCTAATAATTAGATGATTAATTGAAATTAACTAATCAATTTTTTATTATAATGACCAATAATGCGAAATTGGCGGCCGTATGCTAAATTGTTTATTATAAAAAACTGTATTAGCAGCTCGAACTTTCTTGACAATAAGGTGTTCTGCAATAAAAAAAATATATAAAGCAGATAAAATGATAGCCTAAGGCGCGCACAAACTAGCGAATTTCTTTTCTGCAGCAACGACAAAAATGAAAATGAAGGAATCACTTATAAGGCAGCTACGTACGGCAGTACCCGAATAGTGCAGACGGGCGCGGCGCGCTGAAATCGCGGAGCGCGGGGCCTGCACGGTCCCTTGGCGTGACGTCACGCGGCCGGTGGAGAGGCCTTAGCATTGAGAGGGTGTTGCCCGGACCCGACCGATGACGACGGCGTCCTTCGCTGTGGCACGCTTTTCATTAGCGATCGTGACGAAACGGTGAGGGGAGAGGAGGATGGGGAGGGCAAAGTGACGGGCTGAGTGACGGCCAGGAATTCCGCTGAAAACTTCCGTCAAGGAAATGGGAAGGGAAGAGAGAGAGAGAGAGAGACGAAGCGAAAGCGTAAAAAAACTACGTTGTGCTGGAACTTGCTCATTCGACGTCAGTTTTTAGAGTGGAAACTCGTTTTTGTTTATTGGTTCCAAGGCCGCACTTGACTAGAGGCAAGTTGCAACAGGGGCCGCCTGCGTTCCGTGCGGTGTTAGACATTAGACAGTTCTAGCTGTGCGTACGCAACGGCTTAGCGTACGCAAGGAGTTTGCGGGGACGGAAGTGCGCATGCGCAGAACGCAAGCGCAAGCCCTACGTCTTGCGTGCGTACGCTAGCCAGCGGACTTTGCGCTGCGGCGCTTGCGTGGCTTGCGTACGCAAACGTTGACAAGGTGGCGGCGCCCTGTTCGCCCGCTTCGGAATACATGTCGCTGCTGGATTCTCCGATTATTATTATTATTAAACGACGGACTAGACAATGGAGAGAGAAAAAAATTGTTCTTGAGGAAGCGAAAGGCCCGGCTGTCTCACTTCTCGGTGGACACCTCAACCACGGCACGAGGAAAAGGAGGAAGGTTGGAGTGTAATTAGGTATAGAGAAAGAGTCTGTATAGTGGAAGAAAAAATTAATTATAATAATAATCGGTTTTGGCGGAAAGGAAATGGCGCAGTATCTGTCTCATATATCGGCGGACACCTGAACCGCGCCGTAAGGGAAGGGATAAAGGAGGGAGTGAAAGAAGAAAGTGGTACCGTAGTGGAGGGGTCGGGATTAATTTCGACCACCTGGGGATCTTTAACGTGCACCGACATCGCACAGCACACGGGCGCCTTAGCGTTTTTCCTCCATAAAAACGCAGCCGCCGCGGTCGGGTTCGAACCCGGGAACTCCGGATCAGTAGCCGAGCGCCCTAACCACTGAGCCACCGCGGCGGGTCATTCTCTCGAGTCCCATGGCTCAATCTTGCAGCGCCTCAATATTAGTCGGAAATGTTACGTCTGTCCGGGCAACCAGGTTGTCCAACGCAGTTTCCGGACATACAATGCTTACTTCAAGTTTATAGAAACCGCGACGGGCTTCATAGAGAGCCGATCGTGGTTGAAATATTATATACAGCCTCATGCGCTCTTCGCCAAACAAAATGGCGTCTTCCGGCCGAATAGCGCGGTTGTCGCGAACGTGCCGTGTATAAAAAGCAGAGTTCGCGTTCCTCGGCGTTTGTTGTTCGCGAAAGACGCGCGTCGTCTTTCGAGTGTTTCTGCATTGTTTGCGACCGCCGCCTCGGTGCCGTACGGTTGGCATATAATGGTCACGCGGCGTATAGTTCTCGCAACACAGACGCGGGACATTACGACACACCCCTTTTCCTCCTCCTCCTGCGAGTGCAGTTAACAGCGCACTGGTCTCGGCCGACCAGAAGTCGTCATCGTCTCCTTGCGGCGTGGACTAACGTGCTTTCGCCACACTCATACGAGCCACGCGCTATAACTGCAGCCTACGCCGTAATCGGCGATCATTTCGTATACGACCGCTTGCGGGCGCTCTGCTCTTGCCCTTGGTTGGTGCTTCGCGTACTTACTTGCTCGAGGAGGGAATCGCGTGTGGGCGGAACTGATCGACTGTAACGTGCGAAGCCCATCCGCGGGCGTATAGTTAAGCACTCGTTTGCTCTGACGCGGTCTGTGATCACGCCGATCGCGTTGCGACGAGTTGGACCGGCCCTTTCGAAGCTGTATATAACGCGTCTTAGTGTTCTTGGTATAAAATTCGCTTATGCCGAAATCTACACGCGCCTGTGTCTTTGTAGCTCGGGCTGAACTCCGTTTCTTTAGAGCAAGCTAGCTCTGCTCCTTGGGGTACAACTTCCGATTTCGATGCGGATGAGACAATGACCCTCAGTGTCACATAAGGTCAAACCGAACTTAACTGCTTGGTGGTGTGGTCCAAACTATGGTAGTATGACCAGGTGTTCATGTGATTGACCATTGGGTACCTGACCTTGACCTTTGACATTGACTTTTGACCTTTACATTTGGTTTCGAGGCAGTGGGCACCACATCTACAATGACCTTCAGTGCCTCACAAGGTCAAACCGAACTTAACTGCTTGGTGGTGTGGCCCGAGCTATGGTAGTATGACCACGTGATCATGTGATTGACCATTGGGTACCTGACCTTGACCTTTGACATTGACTTTTGACCTTGACATTTGATTTGAGGCAGTGGGCATCACGTCTACAATGACCTTCAGTGCCTCACAAGGTCAAACCGAACTTAATTGCTTGGTGGTGTGGCCGAAACTATGGTAGTATGACTACGTGATCATGTGATTGACCTTTGGGTACGTGACCTTGACCTTTGACATTGACTTCTGACCTTGACATTTGATTTGAGGCAGGGGGCTCCGCATCTACAGTGACCTTCAATACTTATTAACTGCTTGGTGGTACGGCCCAAGCTATGGTAGTACGACCACGGGATCATATGACTACGACCATTGGGTATCTGACCTTGACCTTTGACATCGACCCTTGGCATTTTTTTTCGTAATCCAGCTATTTTTTCTCGTAATCCTCGATGCACTATCACTATAGTGGACTCAGAAACCCATGATGTTGACAAAAACGCTGCGCGTCGACTTGGAATGGGATTTTTCCTTTCGAAGGAAAACGGTTGTGCGCGCGGAGAGGGTAAAAGCAGGGCTCGGTTGAAGCCCTCCATGTCTTTTTTGTTTTCCTCCACCTTATGTCCGCATTCCGGGGGCGGTCACCAATTGAACGTTGAGCTTGTATCACGTCGCAGCTTCTTCCTGCTATAAAGGCAATGGTATAGAGGACACCTACCCTCTTGTCCGTCGGTGCAACTCGATACGTTGTGCACTGCCTTTGAAGAAAGCCTTTGCAGGGATTCTATGGACAAATTGAAGTTAACACGTAACGGTAGATAACCGCGTTCTAACGACAGTTACGTTACTTTAATTGAAAAACGGAACTTTTGCAAGCTATAGGGAAAGGTAAAACAATAAAATAAAATGCAGTTGTCGCCACCATGCACCGGCCGTTTTAGCACGCAGCTTGTGTTAACGTCAAGGAAATTTTTTTGTCGCGGATTTCTGAGGCGGGGCTACAGGGCCATTAACTTCGAAACGGTAATCACGGAGTCCTTTTATCTCTTGACCTAACTAGTTTGAATTGAGTGTTGGGAAAGTGTGTAAATGCAATTTTTACGGAGATTCTTTTGCTGCCGAACTAACATGTGCATTATCAGAAAGAGCAGCAAAATAGATTCTAAGAAAAAAATTTGGCTGGGGTTGCCTTCACTGTGGGTTGAACGTTTCCTTCATATAAAACCTTTCTTCCCGGCGTTGTCTATGGACTTAGCGCTTAAATCAGCCTTTCAGTCAGTTACAGTTGCAGCCACTCACACTCCGTCACAGTCGCTCAGTCTATCGCAGTCGCTCACAGTCTGTCACTGGCGAAGTCACTATTGATATTGCTTTGTGGTTGTGATTATTGTCATTGCTGATGGATCAGCGTATGTCTACCGTTAGTGTTTATTTACTAAAGCGTGCTATTGATGCCAGTGTTCTTGTGTTATGTGCCAGTGTTGTTTCTATATGCCTGAACAGCGCGAGCTTGTACAAAGCATTTTTCTTTCTTATTTTTTTCTTTTTTCTTTTTTCTTTTCTTCTCGGTGTTAATCTGCTCAAGTAGGCGGATGACACCACTGTTATCATTATCATATCTTGTAGCGCTTTTTTGTACTTTCTTCACCATGTATGCTCACTCCTGCCAAAGGCCTTCTGCGAAGGCTGGCACTACCTCTGAAATAAATAAATAAATAATTCATAGTCTGTCACAGTCGTGTCATTCATAGCCTGTCAGAGCCGCAGTCATTCATAGTCTGTCATAGCCTCAGTCATTCATAGTCAATGGCAGTCGCAGTCGGTCATAGTCTGTCACTGTCGCAGTCAGTCATAGCCTGTCACAGTCGCAGTCAGTCATAGTCAGCCATAGTCAGTTGAAGCCACTTTTCAAATTAATTACTTGATTACTGAAAGTATTTGATCAGTAAACCTACAAACCAATATATTTGCCGTCGCGAGAACGGCCATCTGCGGTACTCCTCCACTTCTATTTTCCTTTCTCCTACTCTCTTGTAGTCTCTTCCATGTCATTAATTATTTTTTTCTTGCCATGTCATAAAGGCCAAGATTTTATGATACTGTGTCCTGAACTTGCAACCACACATAAGGCCGCCAAAATGGTATGCTCTCATATCTGAATGCTGCCGAACTGAAATCTCGCCCCTCCTTCACAGCCTCATTCTCCAAGTTTATCAAAGTTATGCAGGTGATCTTGGAAGAATAGGGAGATTTCTTTCACTCTCTCTGCTCTAAGCCCACAAGAGGAACTCGGAGCAGCGAGGGACGAAGGCGGAGTGCGCATGCGCGTTAGGAAGAATAACGCGCGCGCTGCAGTTTATGCAATCGCGGAGAAGAAACCGTATATACCAGGTGTTTCAGGCAAGGTGATCACTCGCGTTTAAAAATAGGGTTTTTGAGTTAAACAGAAGCTTTTTCCGTCATAGTAATGTCAGCGTTGGCAGACGTCAAAAAAACAGGCGACTCATCTTAACTAGCTAAGTGATTAAATTATAATAGTTAACTTTTTAACTATTACCGATAGGCACCTGATTGCAATTGGAGATTTGTAGCCGGTCGTTAGTAATAGCCATGTCAGTTTTTAGAATTTCGAAAGCGCCATTACTCTCGCCGCTGTAGCTCGACAAAATTTGGCTGCGTCGTGCGAAAATACATGCGCTTTCGTAAGCCTGCAGGCAGAGCAACCCGCATGCAGTGGTCGCAACTAGTCGAAATAGCCAAATTTTGTCGTGCCACAGCGGCGAGAGTAATGGCGTTTTCGAAATTCTAAAAACTGATATGGCTATTATTAACGGCCGGCTACAAATCTATAATGGCAATCAGGTGCCTATTGGTAATAGTTAAAAAGTTGACTATTAGAATTTAGTTAATCACTTAGCTAGTTAGGATGATTCGCCTGTTTTTTGATGTCCGCCAACACTCATATATTACTATGCCGCGAATTGCTTCTCGTTACCTCAACAATCTTATTTTTAAAAATTAGGGATCACTTCCCCTGAAGCACCTGGTATATATATATATATATATATATATATATATATATATATATATACAGTATATAAAGATAAGCGCATTTGGTTGCTAGAGGCAAAATGCAAAGTTGTTAAACGCTTCATTTACCCATAGATTTATTTTGAGTCGACGTTTCGGACAGAGCCTGTCCTTTCTTGAGAAAGGACAGGCTCTGTCCGAAACGTCGACTCAAAATAAAGCTATGGGTAATGTATAAGGGGATCGCTACCACGTTATTATATATAGGTGGCGTAACATCGGCGTTTCATTCCTTCCGATCTCGGATCTGCCTGCTCCGACTGTTGCCTCCCGGCAACAGCGGGCTGCTCGCGCGGTCTCGCGGGAATTCGTATTCGTTTCGAGAACGGGATTGTTCAACCACTTCCGAAAGAAGGGAAGCCAGCCGCCGGGAATCCGGAATTCCTGCCACCGCGAGCTTTCTCTTGCGCGCTCTATAATGATACCTGGCGCTTACAAATTGACCCTGGTACAGGCAAAAGGCTGTACGGCTGACGGCTTCGCGCTAGGTTTGCGCGTGCCTTCGAGCACTAACTGGAAACCCCCGCGAGGTGGGAATGCGTGCGCGTGTGTCTATATTACGCCAGAATTCCCGTACCCCTGCCTCTCCGCACCCCCCCCCCCCCCCCCCCCCCCCCTGTTTTTAAATGCCACGGGTTGTTTTAGTCCCGGATGGAGGCGAAAGAAATTGAAATTTTCTAGCATTCTTTTTGTCGTCCCGTTCCGAGATGCGAGCTCGTGGCTGAGTAATGAATAGGGAGTTGGCGCGGTAATTTGTTTCTCCCCAAACTGACGTGAGAGGCGGGAAACGGAGGCTTCTGGGATTTCGCGCGGTGGCAGCGCATAGGAGAGGTTTTTTGAGGGTCTCTGCGGGGAGTAAGGAGGAGAGTAAGGCCGCTTCTCGCGATCATAATTCATTTGGCCGTGGGAAGGGGCGAAACCCGATAAAAAGGCTCGCGAAAAGACCCGAGAAGTGTGTATACGCTAAAAGGGCGGAGGAGTTATTATATATATGGCCGCTTTGTCGTCACGAAAAGAGGCTTACGGCGGAATAATAACGGCGGAGTTTGCACAATTCTATACGCGAGCGCCGAGCAATACGATACGGCGGGAAATGGGAAAGGAAGAAGGAAAAAGAAATGAAAGAGGGAAAGAGAGTAAGGAATTAATGGGGAAGAACCTATAAGGAATGGAAAGACAGAACGGAAAAAGAAGAAGGAACAAACAGAAGGAAAAAGAATGAGAGATTGCAAAGAAAGAAAGGTCGCATATGTCGCTTCGGCACGTTCAACCCCACAATTTATGATTTACAGTTTTACTGAGGATGTGTGCGCGCGTGTGTCTGCGTGTACGTGCGTGTGTGCGTGCGTGCGTGTGTGTGTGAGTGCGTGCGTGTGTGCGTACGTGCGCACGTGCGCATTTGAACCTGGGATAATGGAAAATAACAGGCACGAAATGCGCTTTATAGGGATCATTTTCTGCGCACGTTGAAGGAGTATCCAGCGGAGCGATAGCCAAGGGATGGAAGTTTAATTGCTAAGAGAGCCACATCGGGTGTCACATGTGCTTGTGTAACTGTACAATAACAAAATGACGCGCATCAGACTGCGCTCTATGCTTTCCTGAGGCGATGAGGCCATTCGGACGGAGGGAGTCGCCAGGAGGTCCAAAAAAATGGGCATGCAAAACCTCGTAGAATGCCCATGCAGACGGGTGAAACGTCTCTTTTGTGTCTTATTTGGCGAAGGTAATTATTCGAATTGAAATAACAAAGTCTCGTTTGAAGGGGTCGGATGCAAATGGTAGAATTACGTATCGTCTTCAACAGCACGCGGTTTTAATCGAAAAGTGCTCCGATGCGGCAGAAAAGAGAATGAGGTTTCGAAGCACGTGGTTAATTAAAATTGGGGTTGGTGGACCGTGTCCACAATCAGTGCCAGGTTGCATCGCCAGCAAAAAGAAAAATGTGAAGCGCGCAAGTGGGTATTGTTTGCGTCTTTCAGCTGTCGTTCGGTGGCAGCGGATGCAGGTTAAGTTAGGTTAACGAGTTTTTATGTCGCAGAAAACACGGCTGTGCACAAAAGACTGGTCGTAATGAAGAGTTGCGGATTAACTTCGACCGTGTGGCGCCCTCTATATATCGTGGTGGCAGAACTGGACGCTTACCTTGTGTGAAGGTGAATGAGAAGGGGATTTGCGATTGTGCTGTAAATTAGCGTGGACGAAGCCCTGTTTTATAGAAATTTCGTTCGTTTGAAAGCGCTCAAAGAGAGCTCCTTTCGACTCCACCGCATCGCTGACGTCAGCCGACTGTTTATTAATAATAATAATAATAATAATTTGTTTTGGGGGGAAAGGAAATGGCACAGTATCTGTCTCATATATCGTTGGACACCTGAACCGCGCCGTAAGGGAAGGGATAAAGGAGGGAGTGAAAGAAGAAAGGAAGAAAGAGGTGCCGTAGTGGAGGGCTCCGGAATAATTTCGACCACCTGGGGATCTTTAACGTGCACTGACATCGCACAGCACACGGGCGCCTTAGCGTTTTTCCTCCATAAAAACGCAGCCGCCGTGGTCGGGTTCGAGCCCGGGAACTCCGGATCAGTAGTCGAGCGCCCTAACCACTGAGCCACCGCGGCGGGGCGACTGTTTATTGGTGTATTTATTTATTTATACAAGTACCTGCAGCACCATCAGGGCATTATTGCAGGGGGGACAATTGGAGGAAAATGAACATGTGACAAAAACTGAAAACAGCTAAGCACTGTTGGTGGAAGCAAGAAAGTAACAAAATGCATAACATCGATGAGTCATCTCGACGGCTAACTGTCTTCAGGGAAACGTTAAGGCGCCCGTGTGCTGTGCGATGTCAGTGCACGTTAAAGATCCCCAGGTGGTCGAACTTATTCCGGAGCCCTCCACTACGGCACCTTTCTCTTCCTTTCTCCTTTCACTCCCTCCTTATCCCTTCCATTACGGCGCGGTTCAGGTGTCCAACGATTCAGGAGTCCTTCAGTACGGCGTCTCTCATAGCCTGAGTCGCTTTGGGACGTTAAACTCCCATAAACCAAACCATATATATATATATATATATATCTTCTGCTTTCTATTCATTTATCTTTAAGCGATAAAATAATCACACTATTAATATCCTGTTGATCAGCACCACAATTAAGAAAGAAGAAATATCCCCCTGTCTTCCTTGCTTTCGGTGGCTCTTTGCTGGCATCATAAGTGCACAGTGTACACTCCCTCGCTGCGCCATGCGAGCTCTTTGGGCGTTCGCCGGAAAGGAACGCGAACGCTGATGTGGCGTTTCAGTGCGACTCGATTTCGCGTGCCGCTGAATGGGTGGAAGCAAGGTCTGCGCGGGCACAGGAACTCCTTGCTCTGCTGGGCTCCTCACTGCTGGACTTCATTCATCTGGAAAAACCTCTCTTCTTGGGTACACTTTCTTCCGCTATGCCTGCTTGGAACGTACGAAAAAGCGAAGAAAAAAAGGGGGCGAAAGGCCATCGAAAGCGGCTGAATGCTGCTATTGAGCTGAGTACGCGAATGGGCAGAGGCCGGTGTATGTGTGTGTGTGCGAGGTGAGTGGACTGGAAATATGAGGTGAGTGGACTGAAGAAGCCGATGGTCGTTAGGTGCGCTACGTTAAAACGCCGATAAACAAGGAACTCGGCAGTTTTTTTTTTGCTTTTTTGACGTGGACTTAAGCGCGGCCATTACTTTTTTTTCTTGTTCCGGCTTCTCGCGGTCGTTCGCTTAACGACACCAGTTTTCTATACTGGGCCCTCTCACGAGTTAACGACTAAATGAGTATCTCATCGCGGTATGACGAAGACCGGCTTAGCTATATGCTCCCACCCCCCTCCCTTTACTTTATTCGGTGTCTCCCAAATGTGTCTCGGCACAGGCTTGGTTCAGTGAGTACGAATGTTTCAAAAGCGGACAACTCAAGTCTCGGCCAGGGTATTCGATGCAGGGCGGTTTCATTTTATCTTCTTTTTTCTCTCCCTTTTTGCCAGCTAACTGCTTTAGTCACAGCGGGGAGTGTACAGGGTTAGCCAAGTTTCCCCGAGCGCTCGATATGGGCCTATAAGCGCAAAGAAAAAGAAAATAAGATGGGCGCTGCCCCCGGCGAGGGGAGTGCAAAGCATCGTCTCATACGCCGTTGTTAAATTGTTTGTTGCTAAATCCACTTCCCTTCCGCCAGGGTCAAGTTCCCCGCCCGCCCGTCCCCCTTCACTTCCTGCACCGCCTTTTTAATGGGACAGCATTAGAGCTGTCGTCACACCTACACTCCACCGATGCCTGGGACGAAATTCGCCGATTGGTCGAGAAGGGTCACGTGACCTTGTGGCGTCATCGCAACCTGTACGCAGGGTTGTGAGCAAAGTAGACAGCGACCTAGATAGAGGAGCGAAATAAAAAAAATCCGAAATCAGTGCGATGTATGGAAATGTCGGCACCATCACTGCATAGCGGACACGTGCTTGAGCAGCTAGCAGTCCGAATAAGGCGGTTGATGGATGACAAATAAACTTACGCAAACACACACAGAAGTTGCAACAAAACCTGCGAGAAATGCGAAATCTAAAATTTCATTCCACTCTTAAGGTGCTTTAAGCATCCGCTTAGTTTTCTGTCCCCCAGTTTCCGCCTTGTTTGCTTAGCAAGTAGCGCTTTGCATTTTCGCTTCGCTGTACTTTGCTCGTGTGTTGTGCTACCGTTGACATCTGCGGCACTCGTACGTCGGGGTTTCGTGCAGCTATAACGCTAGCAGTAAGTTTCTAGGGCGTAACATCCCTTCAAGATTGCAGAAATTGGAAGAATTGACGTTTTGGATGCCGCATGGAGTAATTTTCTTGCTTGACGTGGCTTGCGGCAAGCTGTCCCGTGTTGCTTGGACCTGGGATGAGTAGGGTAAAAAAAGAAGGAAAGAGAAATAGTGATGGGAAAATTTTGGCCATGGTTTCACATACTATACAATTAGGATTATACCCGCGATGCAGCAGCGGTGTTGCCGCCGCGGTTGCTCAGTGCATGGTTATGGCGCTCGGCTGCTGGCCCGAAAGACGCGGGTTCGATCCCGGCCGCGGCGGTCGAATTTCTATGGAGGCGCAACGCTAAGACGCCTGTGTGCTGTGCGATGTCAGTGCACGTTAAACAACCCCATGTGGTCGAGATTTCCGGAGCCCTCCACTACGGCGTCCCTCATAGCCTGAGTCGCTTTGGGACGTTAAACTCCCACTAACCAAACCAAACCAAACCAGGAGCAGCGGTGTTGGAGATGCCGTTTTTCTTATTCATTTATTGTGCCCCGAACATGCAATGTGATATGGCACCATGGAAAATATAATCACCTGATAAGCCGCCCCGCAGTCGCCTTCCACGAGCTTGGTTTCTCGTGTAACCTACAGACGGACAGCTTCACTCCTGGCAAACTTCTTTCCTCGATCATTGCTTTTCTCCTGTCTTTCTACAGCGAGAGCTGTTAGGCGACCGTTCCTGGGTTTCCCGTCGTAGTAGTCGCCGGCGTGACCGGTGGGTGCGTTGCCACGTGAACCGCTTGGAGGGTGGCTACCGTGGGAGCAGGAGGGTATGACCTGAACGGAGGAATGCGTAACTGGTTGGCGGTTGCCACCGGAACCATGCGGAGGGTGATTATACCGCGGCAAGAGGAGGGTACGGCGGGAACCTAAGGAGGCCCAACCGGATGGTTCGTGGTTACCACGGAAGCCACTCGGAGGGTATTTGCCCTGGAAGGAGGGGAAGGGTTACCGTCGAAGAATGAGGGTACGGTGAGAGCGTAGGAAGGCGTAACCGGTTGGTGGTTACTACCGGAACCATCAGGAAGGCCCAACTGGTGGGTGGCTGACTCGAGACCCCCCCTCCCCGGAGGGTATGTTATCCTTAAAGGACGAGGGTTACAGAGGAAGGAGGAGGGTATGACGTAAGGCTTCAAACTAAGGACGGACGTTTAATTGTGACTCGAAGGAACGCGTCTGCAGTGACAATGTGATTTCGCCGCACTTTCCCATTTGCGCTACTTTTAAAATCGCCTGGCAAAAAAAAGAAGAAAATAAATGTACTTTTCGGCGCCAAAGCAACGCGATGAGCTATCGAGGATGCCGCAGCGAAGAGCTCGTGGTTAATTTCGACGAGCTGGAGTTGTTTAATGCGCAGCGAGATCTCGTTACTATGCCTGAGTGTACCTTTGAATTGGGACCCCGTCGAAATGCAGCCATCGTCTCCGGGATCGAAACCGCGAGACCGCGTTCAGGAGCTAAGCGCCTTTCTATATATAGCCCTGAGAACAAGCCCGGTTGTGGCGGTGAAACAGCGGGACGAAATTGTGGAAGACGCGTTCGTAGTTTTAGTTTTACTTTCCTTACGTTCGTTGCGACGTCTCCGTCTATAATTGGTTTTTGGGGGAAAGGAAATGGCGCAGTATCTGTCTCATATATCGTACGACACCTGAACCGCGCCGTAAGGGAAGGGATAAAGAAGGGAATGAAAGAAGAAAGGAAGGAAGAGGTGCCGTAGTGGAGGGCTCCGGAATAATTTCGACCACCTGGGGATCTTTAACGTGCACTGACATCGTACAGCACACGGGCGCCTTAGCGTTTTGCCTCCATAAAAACGCAGCCGCCGCGGTCGGGTTCGAACCCGGGAACTCCGGATCAGCATTGTCTCCGTCTCTCGTGCGCGGTGGAAAGCTGAACGGAAATTCGATTGAACCTCGTTGCATTTTTTATTTTTTGTTTGTACTGCAGTATGGTTCCTTTTTTTTTTTGCAATTGTTTGATGCTCTGGCAGCCGCGAACTGGAAGAGACGGTTGGGCCGCAAATGACTCTGCTCTGTTGTCGTGATAGAGAGTCGCTCGTCATTTGTTAACAGCCTCGACCTTCTACATTCGCGTACTCCGTCTAACGGTGTTCGACTGCGAGAGTTGCGTGACCGTTGGAACGTTTCCACTTTCGTATTCACCGCCTTCTTGTATACATACGTAGCTGCTCTGAGAGCGGTCAATTCTTTCGCTCTTCCTGGCATACAGCGCAGCCTTTGTCCCATGGATGAACTGCGGAGGTGGCTTCGGACCTTGCCGTCTGAGCACCGCGGCTTTGGCATCCATAGCACGGGTGTTTTAGCGTGTATAAAACACAGCCGCTGTTGTCAAGCATTTCCGTGTTCCCGCGGCCGGTTACGCATTGGGTACCGGTGGAAACCATGTATGCGCGAGCACTCACGCACGCACACACGACTTGTTCCCGTTCGGAGCGGAGCTGGTGTTGTCCCGTCAGGCCCGTCAGGGAACAACGGAGAGCTTTTTCCCACGTCAGCCGGTGGCGGACAGAGATTCCCCGTCTCGCTTCGCCTCCGGTGGCGGCGGAGCTTGACGAAGCCTCTGGCGGCCACACCTCTTGCCATCAGCTTGCAGCGGGGTGCGGCCTGCGTTCGGTAAGCAGGGCCAGCGCGTGCCTGTCGGGAAGGGCCGCAGCTGGAGCTCCGGCAGTGGCAGCGCGCTCCCGTCCCATAATAGTAGCCGCGTACGCCGCGACGTGCCGCCTCTCGCGACTCGAAAAGCGCGCGTCGGCGACGCGGCGCGCTGCTCGGCCGCTAGGTGGTGGGGGCTCGCGGCGACGTCGGCGGTGACGTCGGCGCGACGTCGCCTCGACGCCGCTGTGCACACGCCGCGTGTCCAGAGCGGCGCGAAAGGGGAAACGCGGAGGAGACGCAGCGTTCGGCGCCGTCGCTCGCTGCACAGTGCGTTCGCTGCAGCATGCGCCTGTTCGGCCGCAAGAGCCGTTCCTTCACGCTCCGGCCGGAGCCGGCGTCCGGGCGCGGCCCCGAGCTCGGTTCGGTGCCCGAGATCCGGGTCGAAGCTCCGCCCGCCGAGGATGAGGAGCCGCCGGCGACGACGACATTCGTCGACCACCGAAACCAGGATCGTCAGCCGCCCAATGACTGCTACGACGACGCCGAGGACGGCGCAGGTATGGGAGAAAGCGGCGGTCAGGCGTGCGCGCGTGTGTTGTGACCCCCCCCCCCCCCCCCCACCCCTCTCGGCCGCTGCAGCCGCCGTCATCAGCGAAAGGACGAGGCCGACAAACCGGCTCCGTTCGTACCGCAGTGCGTGTGTGTGTGTGTGTGTGTGTGTGTGTATGTGTGCCTCGCGCGCATACCTGTCTAGCCGCCACTTCGGTATGCCTCGATCGGCCGGTGGTAGTATGCGGTGTCCGTGTACGGGCGACCGCTCGCGCGGCCCTATTTCGATGGCCGCAACAGTTTGCCGCCGTACGCTTCAGTGTGCCTGTCAATTTGCTGTTTTTTGGAGCACGCCGTTGGACCGTTATTTTACGCTTCGTACAGCTGTTGGGCATGCTTCTCCAAGCAGGGGGTGAACGACGTTCAACGAAGGGTTTTCGTGACGCAAGCGCTTTAGTGGTGGCCCCGCTTCGACAAGCAGTGCGACCGCTCCGACTGGATAATGCGTCTTGTCTCGTAACATCGACGCTACAGACTGCATTAGGGCGAGGGCACTCAGAGAACCCACTAACGTGTAGCGTGAGGCGTCGGTATGAACCAGTGGCGGGTCATCTATCTGACGCCGGGGCCCCGTATGGGTGTCAAGCTCGGGTTTAGTAAGGGGCGTCCTGACATCCCCTTCGCATATGGGAGCTGCTGTGACGACAGCGCAGACTCGCCTCTGTACGCCGCCGGTACAGCCCAATAGCGCCGTGTACCCCGTCTCGCAAGTTTTTATTGTATTTTTTCCACCACACTCCAGCGTGCTTCCTCGCCACGGCGAAAGCACCTTTCGCTTTCCCCTGCGGGTTGAGTCAGTCCTGTTAATTTCTCATTTTCTTTTCCTTCCTCGGCTCGGAGGCGTCCCACTTTCTACGTCTCGCCCGGGCGCGCTCACTCCCTCTTCTAGACGCGGCGTGCGTCGACTCAAATGCCGGAGGAATCCTTGGCAGGCTGGGAGGCGACGGCGGCAGCAGCAGGTGGCGACTCCCGTGCTATGCGGCCGATTGCCTGTTTCTGCCCGTCCCATGCGACCATCGCTGATTTATCTTCCCGGCGCGGCTGCGGCGTGCCATTGTTGAGACCTGTCTCGCGCGCACGGCTAGGGTGGGCTTGCTTGTCATACTGTATGTAGCTTTGACGCTGCTCCTGCCTTTAGTAGAATGGCGCGCAGCGCGGCCGCTTAAATGCGCGTATCTGTCTTTCGCCCCGAAGTCTCCCATGCGTGTGTGTGTGTGTACGATATCTGCCCCCCTCCCCCCCGAGACAGAATGAAGGAGAAGGAAAGCCCGTTGTACTCGCTCCGCCGCTCCCATCAAAGGAGGCCATCTCCGCATGTGTGCGTGCGTATACCCGTGTCGTCGTCCCGGAATATATCGCCCGCTTATGCAGGAGGAGGTCGGCTGTTCGGTATCCTACTTGGCAGGAAACTTCACTGCTACCCGCGCTTGGCTGGCCGGGGTGTCGCGCGCTGCAGGAGACGGGGACAACGCGCGCACGTGTCTCACTGGGTGGGTGGGAACGTTAAGGTGCGGTAGTTATGGCTCTCTCTCTCTCTCTTTCTTTGTTTTTGTGTCACGCTCGTTGTACTTTTCCCCCACCGTTCATTAACGGCCGCTGAACGGAGCGCACGGCGGAGCGCGAGGCGGTTCGGGTTAGGTGACGTGCGGCGCCCGGTTGGTGACAACCCTTTTGTACGGTGGCGTTGACGAGGCCAGGCGCGCTGTCCCGTTTCCCGGTTTTCCTGTGGGGCGTTTCGTTTCGTTAGTTTTTCTTCGCGTCCCCGTCGCTGTCTTAGAACGACAGATCTTCGCCTCAGCTACGTAGTTTTAGCTGTTGTGCGCTCGCTTCCAGCTTTCGGGAGCACGAGCTTTCGTATTTTCGATGTCGGAACCTCTGGGAACGGGCAGCTGATTCCAGTCGGGAGCTTCAGTAGCGCCTGTTTCTTACACCGAAGGGAATCTATGAAGTGCCGATTCTAATTCATAAAGCTACGCTACGTCAAGTGACCACCTATCCCGCACCCTTTACGCTTAGTCCTGGATGCAACCATTGCACGTTCGGCCTTTTTCCGAAATGTCGCACATAGATGAGTCTGCATTCGAGCTTGCGGCCACTTGGTGCTAGACTCGTCCTCACGTCTTGACGGAGGAACGAGTTGCTCTAACAGGGCCCGGCACAACAACTGCACTGGACCCTGTCACTTGTTATCCCCCCCCCCCCCTTTTTTTTTTACAACGCGGTCGCCAGGATTAGCATGTTAACGTTACGAAGAAGACTTCTGTAAAATCGACGCGCTGCGCGGACAGTCCTCGTATCCACGCCTAGTGGTTCTGAGGACAGTCGTAGTCGGTTCGCGCGCAGGCAGTGCTGAAAGTCATTCTAGTCGATTATAATAATAATTAAAAATAATTGTTTTTTTGGGGGGAAAGGAAATGGCGCAGTATCTGTCTCATATATCGTTGGACACCTGAACCGCGCCGTAAGGGAAGGGTAAAGGAGGGAGTGAAAGAAGAAAGGAAGAGAGAGGTGCCGTAGTGGAGGGCTCCGGAATAATTTCGACCACCTGGGGATCTTTAACGTGCATTGACATCGCACAGCACACGGGCGCCTTAGCGTTTTTCCTCCATACATCGCACAGCACACGGGCGCCTTAGCTTTTTTCCTCCATAAAAACGCAGCCTCCGCTAGTCGATGCCCGCAACACCTGCGAATAGGTGCTCGCGGGCTCTGCCGAGTGGCCTTGTCGAGTCCCACCCGCTGTGCATTGCGATAGTCCATCTAGTCGGTGCCCCAATGGCTTAACAGCGGCGCGCTCCTGTGGCGGCGATAACTATCCGCGTACAGCCGGCATTCGCTCCGGCTCACGTGTCCTTTCCCCTCGTCCATCCTGGTATATGGCCAGGTCGTTGTGCATGCGGATCGCGTCCTCAGCGCGGGCGGAACTAGTCGGGCGCCGTTCGGTTCGCCGCCGGCCGTGCTCGGCCTCGCTTGCGGCGGCCTGTCTCGCTTGTCACGCTCGTCACTGCTTCTCGTAACCCGGCCGCGCTTGTCCGGGCAGGCGCAACGGTCTCTGCCCAGCCGGTTGCAAACCTGAGCGATCCATTTCGTCGAGCGCGGCTGTACCTTTGCGAGTCTTTTCATCATTTGCGGCCACGTGTAACAGCGACGTGTTTGTTGTTGATGGCTATTTATTAATAAAGTAACAACGGAAGGAAAAGATGCTTCCTAGCCGCGGCAACTGCCATCGAAACCTGAAACACATGAGCTGCGACTAGCGGGAATAAAATGACAGGGAGAGGGGAAAAAAGAGGGGGGGGGAAGCGATAGTAGGAAAGGATAAACATAGTGTATCTGGGGAGTACGGGAGGTGCAAAAGGCGGAGGACAAGAATGTAAGGTCGTGCCTCGTGTACAGCACGCGGGCCCACATTCTGGGAGGCGTGCACTAAGTGGACGCGTTATGTGATTTGCTCAAACCTGGCCGCTTCCGTGTGTGCTCGGATCGCGTTTGTTGAGCACAGAGAAGCACCCCCCCCCCCCCCTTCACTTCCTCTCCTTTAGGTTTAAAATGAAACTCAGTCGCCACTTTGTGCTCGCGAACAAATCGCAGTATGTTTATATGTCTCAGGTTTTATATAATGTTTAATTTCCGCTGCGGTGAATGATGAAGCGACGTGTGCAATTTCAGCCGAGATGACGCGAGAAGGAAGCTTTCGTCGCCTCCGCGTATGGGGCTATCAATCTTGTCGGCGCGGACCTAGTATGTATGGGCGTGTCCACTTAGTGGCCACCTCCAGAATACGTGCCCGACGCTGCTTCTCCCGTTTAAAAAAAGAATGAAAATTGGTTTTTCAGTGAAGAAAACCGCGCAGTATCTGTCTCACATATCTCTCAGTGGACACCCGAACCGCGCCGTAAGGGAAGGGATAAAGGAAGGAGTAAAAGAAGAAAGGAAGAAAGCCCCGCCGCGGTGGCTCAGTGGTTAGGACGCTCGACTACTGATCCGGAGTTCCCGGGTTCGAACCCGACCACGGTGGCTGCGTATTTATGGAGGAAAAACGCTATGGCGCCCGTGTGCTGTGCGATGTCAGTGCACGTTAAAGATGCCCAGGTGGTCGAAATTATTCCGGAGACCTCCACTACGGCACCTCTTTCTTCCTTTCTTCTTTCACTCCCTCCTTTATTTCTTCCCTTACGGCGCGGTTCGGGTGTCCAACGATATATGAGACAGATACTGCGCCATTTCCTTTCCCCCAAAACCAATTAATAAATTAATAATAAGAAAGGAAAGAGGTTCCGTAGTGGAGGGCTCCGGTATAATTTCGGCCACCTGGGGATCCTTAACGCGCACTGACATCGCACAGCACACGGGCGCCTTTCGCGTTTCGCCTCCATCGAAACGCGGCCGCCGCGTTCTGGTTCGAACCCGGGTACTGCGGGTCAGTAGCCGAGCGCCCTAACCACTGAGCCACCGCGGCGGGTTCCCGTTTCTGGCCTTCTCCTTATTCCGCGCCGATTGAACGACGATTCCGGCGCGCACTCCGCAGCGAACTGCGCTCTGCATGGCCTGATTGAACGAAGAGAAGGCGGCCAAGGGCGGCCACCGGACTGACTCAGTTCGCGAAGGCCTGGTTGCCGCAGTCGTGAGCGAGCCTCCAGTGCGTAACGCCGTGCATTGACTTCGGCCCACTTGTGGTTTACTCTTGTTAGTGTACTAACATTTAACTACTATGTTAGCTAACGAGGGGACGCGGAAATTAACTGTTTTCGTTATTTTTGCATGAAATCGAACCTAATTTGGGGCATGTATGTAACTTTTCACCCATATTTTAGGAATGCATTCAATTTTTGGCAAGCTGTTATGGTTGCTGAGTAATTACAATTAACTTCCTCGTAAAGTCACCGCCGGGGCGTTGAATAATTATGGCGAAACTGCTTTAGTTCTTTGTATTCACAAAGCCCTGTTCTGTGCAATGAAGTTAAACTCCATCATGCATACTTACGCGAAAACGTTTTTCGCACAAGTAATTTTCAGTAAATATTTCTCGTGTACAAAGAAAAACAGAGAGCTTTATTGCACTCCGTAACGTACTCAGCATTCGTGCGACACTTAGGCTCCAACTTAATTGTATGCTGCGATATAGCGTCAGTGGATTAATGACCGTGGTTGCGGAATTTGTCATTCTCGGCTTTGACTTTCGTCGGAGTCCTCTTACCGCTACTGGCGCAGTGGTATGCTCTTCCCTTCTCGCGACCAATCGTTAACTGCCACCTGTCACGGTGGTCAGTTTCCTCATAGGTTGTGATGACGCCACAAGGTCACGTGACCTAGGTGGTCCACGTAAGTTGCTTCTCCGGGGAATTTTCGCTCGCAACACCCACGGCGCCGGATCTTTTATCACTCACCCGTTACGGGATGAATGATAGCAATGACAGAAAAAGTTTAAAGCTCAGAAAATTGACCTTAAAGCTTTGTTTCATGACCCGCCGCGGTGGCTCAGTGGTTAGGGCGCTCGACTACTGATGCGGAGTTCCCGGGTTCGAACCCGACCGCGGCGGCTGCGTTTTTATGGAGGAAAAACGCTCAGGCGCCCGTGTGCTGTGCGATGTCAGTGCACGTTAAAGATCCCCAGGTGGTCGAAAATATTCCGGAGCCCTCCACTACGGCACCTCTTCTTCCTTCTTCTTTCACTCCCTCCTTTATCCCTTCCCTTACGGCGTGGTTCAGGTGTCCAACGATATATGAGACAGATACTGCGCCATTTCCTTTCCCCCCCAAAACCAACTGCGTCGCCGGAAAGCCGCGGAATCCGTGATGCGCCGGAACCATATATCAGTATAGTGCGATTCGCACACAATTTTCGACGACCACGCGTGAAGAAAACGTTTTTTTTTCTTCTAAATTTCGGCTGCGTATTTCGCTATACAATTGTTTGCCACGACACAAGAAGCCCCATGGATCGCGAGAAAAAGAAATTAATTGAAAAAATCGAAAATTATGACCAAATTAGCCATTCTGTTTGCCGCGTTTTCCCCCCTTAACTTGCATATCAAAGCCGCGGCTCGCCCAAGAAAGGAATTACTCGAGGTCAGTGGCTGAGGCCTTTGTCCCGCAGAGGACGTCGCCTGACGGGACGATGATGGTGATGACGCTGGGGACGACAGGTGTTGGGCGCTTATTATTTTACTGTCTTTTTTTTTTGCTTCGTTGCGTGCCTATTATTAATGTTACATTTATTTCTTTGCCTGTGAAGTGGGCGTTGATGCTGTAGTCCTAAGCTGGGCACATTTGTCTTGACGGCGTGCAATCAGCACTGGGCGTATACTCGCGTATTGCGCCATACACTGGAATGCACCGCGTAGCCAGAATCAAGATTAATTAGTTTTTTTATCTTCTTACTGTCGTCGTTCTGTTCGGTGCATACCGCGCGACTGCTTATCGAGGAGCTATAGAGTGGAGGAGGGTAATGTGTGGAAGGCAATGTCCAGTACAAGAAGCGTGCAGTGCACGCACGCGCTCCCCTGTTCCTGACGCTGGCGTGCCCATTTCATAGCCCCGCTTGTCTAATCTCTTTCAACCTCCGCCCGTTGATTTCGGACGTGGAACTCAGCGCACCTATCTTTGCTTGTTTTTCTTTTTTCTTTCATTCTTTCTTTCGATAGTGAAGCGGGTGCAGGTGCTGCTGCTACGAGGTTCCGATCTCATCAACGTCAGACGAAGTTTTTTTTTTACGTTAAGCTTTTTGGTGGGAATTTTTCCGCGCCTATGAATCTGCCGCGCCTATGTATGAATGCGCCTGTGTGCGGCGCCGATTTATTTAGAAGCTGCTTGCAGTTGTCAACTGGCTCGACGAGAACCTTGCCCTCTCGTTAACCGGCTTTGCTGTTACAATATATGATATATATATTATATATATATATATATATATATATATATATATATATATATATATATATCTTTCACTGCGTTTTGTAACGTTTAGCATCACGCCAGCTGTAGCTTTTAACTGGGTGTAGGACGTTCGTTTGCAGTGAAAGGTTTGCAAAAATGCGGGACATATCCTCGCAGTTGGTGTAGTCTATAGTTCTTGTGCGGCGAATTAACAGGCCGTTCGCGGCGTGCCGTTTATGTTATCTTCGGTGAGGTTATTACGTCAGGAGCGCTCGTAGGATGGACGTGTATTGCTCTTGGAACCTGTTCGGAGAACCCGTGGCGTGCAAAATTATTTGCTTGCTTTCAGATATTCACCGGCCCTTGAAAGATGTTATAATTTCTGCGCTGGACGAATACACTCCGGCTTGGGTCGACAGATGACGCTTGCGTTTGACGGAGGATGCACAAAATAGCGACGCGTTTTGCGCATGCGTGATATAACTGCGAGGAAGGTCACCAGGGGAAGGAGAGAAAGGTAGTACAGTCTAACTCGTTATAACGAAATAATGGATATAACGAAGAAATAACTATTCCCATTGGATGCTCGGACAACAACACGGGCAATAACGAAGCTACGGCTATAAAGAAGTAATTGAAGGTCACCTTCAACTTCATTATAACGAGGTTCAACTGTAAGCGCCTTCAGCGTCATCCGGGCTTCTAAGGTGCGAGTGAGTGAGCTACAGCGAATGAGTGAATGAACTTTGCGCTTACTTCTCATGCGGGAGGTTCAGGGTTCGATCCCCGGTGCCGCCGGGAACCACCGGTTTTCATTGGACACGAGCTTTCTCTAGCTGTGCAGTTCGGCTCCTCCGGGGATTGGAAATATGCTTGGAAAATGGGTCATTGACCCCGTCTTGCGTAGACAAAAAAAAAGCGTGCCCTGGCGCTGTTTTGGCTAAAACTGTCCTTGCGCGAATGAAATTAATCGTGATCGTAATGATCATCAGGAGCTGATATATCCCTGACATTGCAAAGCGTCCTAAACCTTACTACTGGCTTAGGACTTTTCCCTTTCGCTTACCTTACCTTTCCTTTGCCTTTTCCTTACCTTACTCCGGTCGTTTCCGTCATGCAACCACTCCGTGCTGCAATGCTCATCACGAGTGGCCGGCGGCGCTGTGTGGTGTGTGCATGCGCATTGTGTAGGCTGGGATGTTGCAAATGTCTTTGTTTATGTACCCGCACAGTGCGTGCCGCTCGTTTGCTTGGCGACGTGCCGAGCTTCCTACACGCATACCTTGGGGGGGGGGGGGGGGGGGGGGGGGGACGGATGCGTGATAATGGCGCGAAAAAAAAAAGGTGTTCCTCTCTTACCACAGGAGATCATCATTGTCATCACTAACAGAGCGCAGAGGGAAAGCGGTGAAGCCGTTTGCGGCGAAAACAAGGGATAACCGGTTAGAAAAAGTTTGACATTGGCGATGGGAACTAGTGGTAAAGAGCCGTGGACAGTGCACAATGAAAGTGCCCTGAACGTTGAGCAGCGTCCGCATAAAACCTGAGAAACATCACACAAGTACAACACAGAGTGGGTCGCGACTGACGTGCCAGTCGCTATTCATGAAAATTATATGTCAAGAACACAGTGAAGTAAGCAGTGATAAGCATGAAGGTATATAAGCAGTGATAAGTATGAATGCACAGTAGGAATAAATACATATACAGTGATTAGCAGCAAAAGCAAATGCAATGTGGTGAGGAGAATATGTATACATAAAGTGAATAAATGTGATTGGTTGTGTTGCTAACGTACACTGTGCGATCGTGGTGAGCGTAATGCACGAGAATTATGAATGGATAACTGCACAACTTACGTTGTGCTTTTGCATCACTCTAAAGCGAAAAGCAGTAAAAAAGGGAATAAGCTGTCCTCACTTTTTATAAACGAGAGTGCACTAGATGACAACTGACTCCCTTTTCGCTCCCGTATAGGCGCATTCCTGTATAGAGTGATCGACTGGTCAAGCGGCGAGGGCGGGATGTGGTAAGGGCCTTGCCGTTAGGGCGGGTTTGGTTGTCACTAACCGGGGGCGTTATGGTTTGGTTATAGCTGAATGCGTGCAGCGTCTTAGTATTTTTGTCTTCTATCGTTTCTTCGCACCCTGCGTCCGCCTCCCAATCGATGGTCTTGATGACTCCTGCTGCCTGCGTTCTCCGCCAGGGGGATTTTCACCCGTCCCTGACGGTGTGTGCGCGAGGAAAGAATGACCGTCAACCGCACCGTGCGGTGTCTTGTGGACGTTGCCTTCGGAATGCGTGGTCGTTCTCTGGGCCTAGTCATAGTAAAGCGCGTCTTGCTGTCTGGCAGGAAAGAAAGACAGAAACGAGGACAAAACTTGGACATAAGGAAAATATGTTTCTGGCGGTTTTACCCCACTCCCTTTTACGAAAAGGGACAGCTTACAAAGGCTTATGAAAGGACAGCGTGCTGTACTTTTATAGAAAGGTAGTAAGCTGTCCCTTTCGTTGAATTGTTGTATGCTAAAGGTGGGATTAGCCTTGCTTGTTGTGCCGGCAATTGCTCCACCGTAGCGTCACTTATATGTTAATAACTACCTAACACCTGTCGGATCTGCCCCGCTATGCGCACAGTCACCTATAATAATACATATTCCACTCCCGCAGTCACCATCTGTGCACGCATTCACTCCACACAGTCCACACCACAGTCCACCACAGAAGTCACCATCTATGCACATATTCAGTCACAGTAGAACATAGGCCATTGCAGTGCCACAATCCATACACACATTCACTCGCAGTATAACGTAGTCCACTCCGGAAGACACCATCTAAGCACACATTCAACCACAGTAGGCCATAGTCCGTTCCTGCTGTCACCATTTAGGGACAAGAGCAGTGTCCTCCAGAAATGTTAAAGGAAGGCGTGCAGCCTCTCTTCTGCATCTCTGGTTTCCATTCGGGTAGGCAATGTCCTGAACTGTACTGTGACGGGTTCCTGTCTTCTTGAAGGAAGCGAACATCGCATACCTTTCCGCGATGTGCTCTGGGCAGTACAGAATATAATGTTCGATATCCCCGAACACACCACATAAAGAACAGAGCGGAGACGACCCCCGTGTATGCGAATTCTGTTTAGAGTGCAAGGCTCGCTTCATGTTTTAGACTATAAAAAAAAAACACTGGTTATAGCGGGAGTTACATGACATTTCGTTCCCGTAGTGTTATGGCACCGTTTTCGGACTGCGTGGGGAGCAGGAATTAAGGAAGGAACGATGAGAAGAAGGAAAAGAAAAAAAATCCGCCTTAATTGCATGTCTAGGCTGTGCACAGCGCGCTAATGGTCCCGCATACCCGCTTTTCTTTTCTTTTTTATCCTTGGAACTGAACGCGCTGATTCTTTAGAACTGAAAACGGGGCACATGTGCCAAGAACGGCTACGATTTAGCGGGAAAAAGAATGCGCTAATCACGGTGGTAATAAAATTGCAGGGGACGCTTAAGCTGCGCCTTAAGGGTATGAGGTGTTAATTCCCACATCTGCAGCAGGTCATTCTCTACTTTGCAATCGTAGAACGCCGGGAGTCCTCATACCCCTCCTGGCGCAGCGGTTAAGCGATGCGCCACTGCCCTGAGATGACAGGTGCTCCCAGCGGTGGGACTCATTGTGCGACCCACGTTGCTCTGTCCGAGCAACCTCTCGCGAACAGTCATTAATTTAACTGCGACCTGCCACGGTGGTCAGTTTGCTCACAATCTGGTGGTGGGCAGGTTGTGATGACGCCACAAGGCCACGTCACCTAGGCTGCCCACCTGTGCTTCTGATTGTCTGCAGTGTCTGGACCAACTGTGCCAGTGACTTTATCTGTGCTGACATTCTCTGTGACATTATCTGTGCTTCTGTCTGTTCTGTGCCTTTGGGGTTTCGTGTTTTTTGTTTGTTTGTTGTTTCAATTTTCCTGCTTTTCTCTTTAAATTAAGTTTTTTCTTGAGCGTTTAGCTCCTTTTTTTATTGGCTTTAAGACTGGTAAAGCGTTGCTGGTCCGGGCTCCCTCTCTCTATCATTTTGTATTTTTTTGTATTTTTTCGGAGAGGACCAATAAAAGGTACGAAACAGCGCAACTAACACGAAGGACCAGGAAGAGAAGAAACACGGACACGCGCTGACTTACAACTGTCTGTTTTAATCGGAAAACCACATATTTATAATCTCTAATCGCCGCGTCAGAGCCCCACGTCATCATCACAAACTACAACCTAAACAGGAAGAAAAATAACAATTGCTGAAACGTAAGCACCTACAGGCGCCCACGTTGTTCCATCAGCCATATCTCGCGCTTGGCTTAGGAGCTGAAGATCGCAAACGCAGCAAGAACAAAGGGGCGTTGACCCCACATGTTCATCGCCTATCGCACAGATGGAAGAAGATAGCGGAGAACTTTGGTGGCAAGATCCTGTTTACTGCGCCAAACAAATTGAGCAAGGTTCCGGCGTCAGTAAAACGCAAGAAAGAAATTGGTAACACCAAAGAAGGGTGTGGAGTTCGTCATGGCACTCAGTTTGTGCAGTGCAGCGTTGGAGTGGTTTACAGGATTCCGTTCTCGTGCGGCCATTTCTACGTGGGCCAAACAGGCAGGTGCCTCAATGGTCGCCTGTTGGAACATGCCAATTCTTTGGGAGGCTCTTGTTCATCAAAGTTGGTTGCACATTGCAAATCCTGCCTGTGCACACCGTACTTTGATAACACTGTATCGTCATAAAGAGCAACTGGCACGAGAAGTAGCAGAGGCGTATCATATCTTCACAGAAGCAGACGCGTGTGTGGGCAGCACTTCGATGGCCTTGCCTAAGCGCGAGATATGGCTGATGGAACAACGTGGGAGCCTGTGGGTGCCTACGTTTCAACAATTGTTATTTGTCTTTCTGTTTAGGTTGTAGTTTGTGATGATGACGTGAGGCTCTGACGCGGCGATTAGAGATTATAAATATGTGGTTTTCCGATTAAAACAGACAGCTGTAAGTCAGCGCGTGTCCTTGTATTCTTCTTTTTCTGGTCCTTCGTGTTAGTTGCGCTATTTCGTACCTTAAGATGCAATACCAACTCGCCCACTTTGCTGTGTTGTTACCAATAAAAGGGTTGCCGGCGCGGCCGGAGCTCCGGCTGCGAGGCTTGAAACGGTCGCCAACGCCGGGCAATTTTTTTCCCAACGCTCTCGGGTTAAAACGGCCGCGAAGCCGTTGATGACGTTACGTGTAGCTTGGGAACCTGTATGATGACGCAACAGATCGTGCGCGCCATATAGTGGCCTCACCTGCCGGTCGAGCCTCATTTTATGTGGGATGCGAGACGGAGCAGTGACGTCACTCGCGTCGGTATTGCTTAAGGCGCATTCGCAATTTGCCCAGGCGGCTGAATGAAGGAGAAAGCGGCCGCGAACATTGCCGACGCTCAGGGGACGAGAGGGTGTGTGTGCGGACAGGCTCTTTTCGTCACCAGCAACGTGATTTGCGTCAGACGGCCGCACCTTGGAGAGTCGAAGATGCTAAGCGGGAGCTGCTTGCCGCCACTTGTTTCTCTTTTGAATCGTGAGATACTTTCTGTGTAGCTCCTTCGGCCGCTGCGTTTGCCGTGCACCGTCTGCGGAGGTTTTTTGAAACGTATAAGCGCGCTCACAAATCGCAGCGAGTACGGTCACGGTTGAAAAAAGAAACAAAAAATATTTTGTGTCGAGTGAAAAAAAACTTGCAAAATAAAAAGGGTGGCGGCGGTCGTACTTCGTTGGAGGCGAAATACAAAACAAATAGGCTGTGGTTTAGCTGTGGTTAAACCTGGAGTGACGCGATAGCTACAGCTGGCCGAGCGGAACTCGCTCAGTCGAAGTGCAAAGTCAGCCTTTCGCCGCTCCGTTTCGCTGCGGACACCTCAAGAATTCGTGCCGCGGAATTGGAACGTCTGAATATCCCTCGCGCTGCGTGCCGATAATATCGGTGCCCTGCCATTTCCTACCACCACTTTCCGCGATTGCGCGAACAAGGAGAATATGGAAGAGGCACTTAGCGGCGCGAAGAGGAGCGGTGCGCGTATCTGAAGTGGCTATAGCTTTCGCCTTCTTCTTCCGGCCTTCTCTCTTTTCTGCATCCGTTCGATACGGAAGGCGACCTTGTAGGCCGAAGTTTGTTTTGGCAGATGCATGTCACGCGGCGGCATTGCGCGGGCATTGTCACCGCTCGTCACGTGTCGAGTGTTAACCGCGAGAGTCCGTTTCCTGGAAGAAAACGCACGAATCGGCCGTGCCAGTTACTCATGGACCAGGAAAGAGAGTAGGGCACCTCTTTTTCTCTTCTTTCACTCCCACCTTCCTCCCTTCTCTTGCGGCGCGGTTCCGGTGTCCACCGACACATATGTGAGACAACTACTGCGCCATTTCCGTCCATCAAAAACCAATTTCCATTTTTTTTCCCGCGTACCGCGTTGATCGACTCACAAATAGGTGCGGTTTTATTGAAAAACGCTTTCGTTACTGGGGCCTCTTCAGCACCCGTCCGCCGGGAGATCTTTTTATCAGTTGTGAATGTTCGAACACCTCTAAGCGCGTTGTTTCTGACGGAATATTTACGCCACGCACAAGCTGAGATGGGGGGATCTGGATAGGATAACCTTTATTATCGGCTTGATTTACAAGTGGGTGGCGGTCAGTGGAGCCATGGCGGCGACCTCTTGGGCTCTTTTCAATACCTGTACTTGAGTTTCCAGGTCGGAGCTCAGCAGCAAGATCGCCTGCGGGACCGCGTGCGCGAGCCTCTCAAGCGATCTATCGGTGGGAGATCTGTCGGACAGTCCCGGAAGATGTGTGTGTACGGTGGCTTTGCCGCCGCATTTGCTGCACTCCGGTTTAAATCTATCCGGGTACACATGGCTTAGGACAGCTGGATTAGGGAGAGTTTTAGTTTGGAGTTGTCTCCACAGTACCTCCTGTTCTTTGGTTTATGGGGGTTTAACGTCCCTAAGCCACTCAGGCTATAAGGGACGCCGTAGTGGAGGGCTCCGGAAATTTCCACCACCCGGGGTTCATTAACGTGCACTGACATCGCACAGTACACGGGCCTCTAGAAGTTCGCCTCCATCGAAATTCGACCGCCGCGGCCGGGATCGAGCGTGCGTCCTTCGGTTCTGTTCTTTGATTAGGTTTGTATGGAGAGGTCCGAGTTAGCACGCCCGAGTTAGCATCCATAGCGCGGCCGATAGATAGAGATCCTCGAGGAAAATAAGAAAAGTTTGATTTCAGATAGTCCGCACTTAATGGGAGTGCTTCTGCCTGCATGTGCTTATTTGTGCGACTGGATACTCCACATGCCAATGCGAGCTGTTACAAAGAAAAGAAAAGAGAGCGTTACCAATTATACAGTTGCATACACTGTCCGGATCTCGTCTCTTATCTTTCGACCCGCCGCGGTGGCTCAGTGGTTAGGGCGCTCGGCTACTGATCCGGAGTTCCCGGGTTCGAACCCGACCGCGGCGGCTGCGTTTTTATGGAGGCAAAACGCTAAGGCGCCCGTGTGCTGTGCGATGTCAGTGCACGTTAAAGATCCCCAGGTGGTCGAAATTATTCCGGAGCCCTCCACTACGGCACCTCTTCTTCCTTTCTTCTTTCACTCCCTCCTTTATCCCTTCCCGTACGGCGCGGTTCAGGTGTCCAACGATATATGAGACAGATACTGCGCCATTTTCCTTTCCCCAAAAACCAATTATCATTATATTATTATTATTATTATTATTATTATTATTATTATTATTATTTTTGCTTGCCATCTTTTTCGCTTTACTCTCTCTCTCTCTCTCTCAGTTCAGGTGCGTATCAAAGGATGCGAGAATGCGCCTCGTCAGAACCATCTGACGTTTGCTTTGTGGTTAGCGTATAGTCAGAGGGGTATAATTACCGCTGCCATCTGTGGTATAAAGAAAGTTTTTTTCCCGCAGACTTTCCAGCTCGTTCTGAAGATTATGCCGCAGTTACGCACAGAGCGAAGCGAGAACTTATCCGGTGACTCAGTCGGGAATGTGTTGTTGTAGTACGCCATGCATATACGGTGAGCAACCTCCGGTGCGCCAAAACTCGCGGCCTGCCTCGCGCGCACAAGAACGCGGTCACTGTCGACTCGTCGTGCGACAAGCAGAGGGGCGAGGCACGTGTTTCTTTCACACGCATAGTGTGACGTAGCACAGGGCGTGGCTCGTTTTGGTCGCTTCTCGCAACCCGCGCTGAGGACAGAGAAGAGGGATTGCGGCCGGGCGCTCATCAGCTACTTTGGGGCGTAGCCGCCGCGTGCACGTGTATGTACGCTGCTGGCACACGTGTATGCGCGCGTGTATGTGTACGCGTAGCGTGTGTGTACCTTGTACGCACGCGGCAGACCCTCACGCATCGTTGTGCGGCCGCAGCCCCGGAGCAGCGAAGGATGTGGCAAATATTTGCGCCGAAAGGGAACGCCGCCACCACCGCCTTCTTCCTGGGAAGTGACTTGTCATTCGGCGTGCTTGTCACTGCGCCGACGGGGCAATGCGAAGTGCGCCCAGCCGTGACCCGTGGCGCGTATTGCGGTCGGCCCGTGTGTGTTGTGTGTACGTGGTGCTTGATGAAGTCCTCCTTCTCAGGTGTATGAATTGGGAAGTAGTAACCATCGTTCTTCTTTTGCTTGGACGAGTGTTTGTGAGGGCGAGTTCTATACTGGTCGGCATACGTGATGAAGAGCAACGCGGTGGAAACTGCGCTCGGAAAAGACGAACTAGACGATGGATAGAAAAAAAATGTTTTTGAGGAAGCGAAAGGCCCAGCTGTCTCACTTCTCGGTGGACACCTCAACCACAGCGTGAGGAAAAGGGGGAAGGTGGGAGTGAAATTAGGAAGAGAGAAAGGGTCTTCGTATTATGGGTGAAAAAAATTTAATAATAATAATGATAATTGGTTTTTGGGGAAAGGGAATGACGCAATATCTGTCTCATCGTTGGACAGCTGAACCGCGCCGTAAGGGAAGGGATAAAGGAGGGAGGGAAAGAAGAAAGGAAGAAAGAGGTGGCATAGTGGAGGGCTCCCGGAATAATTTCTACCACCTGGGGATCTTTAACGTGCACTGACATCCCACAGCACATGGGCGCCTTAGCGTTTCGATGGAGGCGAAACGCTTCCGCCTCCCACGAAATCACTTCTTCCGGAATTCAGCATTTCCTTGAAATTGTTATCATTCCTGATATTGTCACCTCCCCAGATATTGCCACTTTTCACATATTGTCGCACCTCCAGATATTGTCACATCTCTCGAAATTCTCGACACTTGCCGCTACAGGAAACTGTGCATGTCGTGGAGCTATATAGTCGTTGTTTCGTGATAGCTGGCGCTGTTCGGTATGGTCTCCATATACCATTGCAACCAGCTGAGAAAGAGCGAGAGAGGAATGAAAATCAGATACAACGCGGTACGGATAGCGTAAATGTATAATTTTGCTAAGAGAGATTCGTGGGACTCAAAAATGGATGGAATTCAAAATTTCGCGCGCCCTGAAATTGACTGGCATTTCTGTCAGCTGATTTATTTGCCATCGAAGTCCGCATACACTGTTCGCGTGCTGTTCGCGGGCTTCACTGAAAAACTCGGGAACATACGTTAGAGGGGTTTAGGACAGCGGAGACGTGTACCTCCTCACTGGTAAGCTTTTATCGTGTGAGCAGTGGATATACAGTCGAACCTCGTTATGACGAAACGGTTTATAACAAAATATTCGATACAACGAAGAAATGTCGATCACCCTTGGAAGCTCGGTCAACACGTGTTATAACGAAGCTACGGCTGTACCGAAGTAATCGCGGGACCCCTTCAACTTCGTTATAACGAGGTTCAACTGTATATGTGTGAACGCCTCTGAGGGTCTAGTTAAAAGTTCGAAGGTTCTCTTTCTCCGTGGCTCCCACTCGGTTAGTGGTGTATGGTTCGATTAACTAAGGGTAGATGTTCCATAATAAGGCTCTTTTAACATCATTCCCTGATGTCCGTAGAGAGGCTTTTTATAGGGCCCGGTTCTGTGAATGCTGTGAGAGGTGTGCGAATGTTGGGTGTGAAATCTGGGGCTCATGCCAGTCGTAATGCTGCAGCTTGTGCACTCCTAGCGCCGAGCCCCTTTGAACCCGAATTTCGGAACTGCATCAGCAGCACGGCCTTTCGTTTTTACACCCCTCTTGGCACCTTTCTGTTGGCAAGGGGTCTCCACTGTGCTAGTTTTGCCTTTTTAATTGTGTGGTCATCTTAATTACACACATATATTATCGGTTCAGTATCGCTGTTGCTTATTATTATTATTGCAACTGTACGCCCTCGTTGAAACGATGATTTCCTTGTTCCAAGTTTCTTGCGGTTCTGCAGCTCTGGAGTGTGGCCTCATGCATCAGACAACGCGCTTAGTGCTTCGACACTCCGCTTTTATTTTATACCACTTTTTGTACATAGCATTCCTCGCCATCGTTGCACAGACTGCAGCAGCAGCGCTGCACTGACAGCAGCGAACACCACCTGTGTCAGAATAAGCGCTTAAACTATTGCGCGCAACCCGCCGGAAATAAAAAGAAAAATGAAGCGGGGTAGAGGCTACGCGCTGTGCAGGGGTAATAGTGCACGCCAGGAATGCCCTGCTAAGGGAGCGTGAAAAATGATAGCATTAAAGATTGAAAAACAAAAAAAAAACGAAACGAAATAAGAGGTAATCCAAAGGCGAAGTCACGATGGCTGCATCGAGGCTTCGTCGCCTGATTTTTAGCGCGTATTTTCGGCGCCAGGCTTCGGTAAAGCGTGGCGCCATTGTCGTGACGCAACAGGTGGCGGTGCTGGGAGCCCCGAAAGCGATGGGGCCGGGTCGCGCGCCGCGCTGTCACCCTTGACGACCGGCGTGGCGCGCTGCAGGCCGGCGCTCTTTGGCAAGAGCGACTGCGCGCGCCTGAAGGCTGCGTGCTCCGGCAAAGCGTCTACGTCATTCAGAGTATGAGCGCCACCCCGTACATCGTGCTTGAGCGTATTTCCGAAGGTGCGATGAACTGCCCGCCCGCATATTGCCCTTTTTGCGTCAGCCTCGGGGCGTCGCCTCCGGTGTCGTCTTCGCCAGTTGCTGCTTTTATCTTTTATATCAGATCTCCTTTGTTTAGAAAGCTGCAGCATATTTTCTTTGTGTGCGTGCGTGCGTGCGTGCGTGTGTGTGTGTGTGTGTGTGTGTGTGTGTGTGTGTGTGTGCGTGTGTGTGTGCGTGTGTGTGTGTGTGCGTGCGTGCGTGCGCAGAAAGCTCGCCGGTTAATCCGTGCTGCACCAAAATTACGTTGCTTCGTGGAATGCAGTCGGGCATTCTTTTGTGCAGTAGGTATACCTTCCTAATCTGCTTCTCCTAATGGAACTTGCATAGGGGCCCATCTATTCTTCGAGGCTACCGATACGGCGATGTGTACGTGGGTGCACCCCCGTTATCCGGGCGAGCTGCGTTGGTGGGGTGGGCTCTCACTGAAGCCAATTTGAACGATTACTCATCCGGAGTTCCCGGGTTCGAAGCCGAGCGCGGCGGCTGCGTTTTTATGGGGGCGAAACGCTAAGGCGCCCGTGTGCTGTGCGATGTCAGTGCACGTTAAAGATCCCCAGGTGGTCGAAATTATTCCGGAGCCCTCCACTACGGCACCTCTTCCTTTCTTCTCTCAGTCCCTCCTTTATCCCTTCTCTTACGGCGCGGTTCATTTTTATGGAGGAAAAACGCTAAGGCGCCCGTGTGCTGTGCGATGTCAGTGCACGTTAAAGATCCCCAGGTGGTCGAAATTATTCCGGAGTCCTCCACTACGGCACCACTTTCTTCCTTTCTTCTTTCACTCCATCCCTTATTCCTTCCCATACGGCGCCGCTCAGGTGTCCAACGATATATGAGACAGATACTGTGCCATTTCCTTTCCCCAAAAACCAATTATTATTATTACGGCGCGGTTCAGGTGTCTGCCGAAATGTGAGACAGGTACCGCGCCATTTCCTTCGCCAACAACCAATTTTCATTTCCAATCTGCACCGAAGGAAGCGTTTCCAAGACATTCGGGAGCAGGACCGCCCTGCTGCGAAGCATTGCATAAGACCCGCCATTGTACTCGGTCATCGAACTGGAGTTCTCGTGCCAAATACACTGTCTCCATGCACATTCTGCTACCACCAAATTCTATGCGACTGGCACGCAGTGATTGCGGAACCGCCAGCTTGTGGACTGCGTGCACCATTTGTTGTTCTGAACAAAACAAAATGAAAATGGGCTTTTGAGGAAAGGAAACGTTGCAGTAATTGTGTCACATATTTGATTTGATTTGTTTTATTTCCGTCAAAGAGGCAGGAGCTCGAACGAAACAGTTCACTTGACGAGGTTCAAGCCCCTGTGTGCAAGACACACAGCGGTTGTAGAACATATTTAAATACATAGTGCTTGATTTTCAGGACAAACTTTATACAGAAAATAGATGTGCATGATCTCGATGGACACCCGAACCGCGCCGTAAGGGAAGGGATGAAGGTGGGAGTGAAAGAAGAAAGAGGTGCTGTAGTGGAGGCCTCTGGAGTAATTTTGACCACCAGCGATTCCATTGCACGTATACATAACTAACGGATACTTACAAGCCGTGCGCGTGAAAATTATTGTTGTATCCCGTACCGTTGGGGAACTGCCCGGTCCGACTGCCCGGAGCAGCCGGAGCACCACCACGTCAAGCACCGCCACGTACATACTTCGACCAACCCCCTTTATTCCAGTTCAATGATGAATATATATACAGATGTGCGAGTCAGCTGACCAGATAGGGCGCATGCCTAGCGCCACCTAGTTTATACAAACATAACTACAGAATACAACACCACATTATTCCCCCTCAAAAGAGTTAGCAACTAACACTGGAAAAACACAATAAACACTCAATGTCTTTCATAGTCTTTAAACCACACTGGTGGTCTTCTTTGTCTCGTCGAATGCCTCAGTCCTGGAACGTCCCTTTCAACTGGCGTCTGAACAGATGGCTGCTGGGGTGGGTCGTGGTTCTCCTGCTGTGGTTCGCCAAGTGGTTTTGCTGATTCAGGCGAACAACTTTTCGGAACTGTAGGTGGTGGAACTGGTTGGGGGCAAGGTACCAGCCGACTCCGATTCCATGTGCGGCCATCATTGAGCTTGTAGGTATCTTGACCACATTTGTCCACAATGGTGAATGGACTCGAGTAGCTCAGAGCGCCCTTAGGCACGTGACCAGGCAACTTGACTCTCACCGGTTGACCTGTTGTTAATGGAGAGTACTTTGCAGCTCGTCGACGGTCAGTGTAAGTCTTACTTGCTTGTTGCCTTTGTGCTACTCTGCTGTGGATGGACTTCATCGCTGCCTGCGGATCTTGAAAAAACTCTTTACCTGGCGCTCCTACAAGATCAAGTTTTGTTCTGGGATGACGGCCGTGAAGAAGGACGGAAGGCTTCACTCCTGTGGTCGCATGCGGTGTGAAACGGTAGACTCCCAGGTATTCGGTGATAGCTTCCTTCAAAGGCCGATGTTCTTGTGCGCAGACTTGAACGTACTCTTTGAGTACTCGATTAAACCTCTCTACCTGCCCGTTAGCTTGCGGATGATAGACTGCCGAATACGTATGAGCGATGCCACGTTCTTTGAGGAAACTGTCAAACTCCAAGGCTGTAAACTGAGCACCATGATCACTCACAATCTCGTCTGGATATCCTTCCCTGCTGAAGATGCTTCGCAGAAAGGAGATGACTGTTGCAGTTGTCACCCTTGCTGAGAAACAAACCTCAGGCCACTTGCTGTAGTAATCGATGGCTGTAATTGCAAAACGGCAATCTGCCGGCACTTCGGAAAAAGGGCCCACAATATCGATGCCTAGCTTCTGCCATGGTGCAGATGGGAATGCAACTGGCTGCAGAGGTGGTGTCACGGGTTTTGCAGACTTGTCAACAGATTGGCATACCGCGCAGGATGCAATGAATTGTTCTACTTGCTTGCACATAGCAGGCCACCAGTATTGCTCACGTAGTCGCTGCTTTGTCCTCGTTATTCCCGGATGAGACTCGTGGGCTGCGTCAAGAAGCCGTGCTACGAGGGACGAAGGTACTACAAATTTGTCACCACGAAGCAGGAGGTCTCCAACGACTGAGAGCTCAGTTTGCACCCGGTAGAACGGAACTGCTTCGGCAGGCAACATCTTCACTGCGGGCCATGCCGATGTCACCCACTTTATAACCTGCTGCAGCAACGGGTCCTGCATCGTTTCAATGACAAACTCTTCATGAGTAATGCATGTTGAGACAACACAAACAGTCTCTTCTTCCTCTTCCTCCACACGACCTGGAAGGGGCATCCTTGAAAGAGCATCAGCAACAGTATTCTTGTCACCCTTGTGAAATTCAATCGTGAAGTTGTATGCCAACAGCCTGGCGTGCCACCTCGCAATCCGGAACGGTCGGCGACCTACTCCCTTTGTACTAAGGAGTGTGACCAGAGCCTGGTGATCGGTGCGTAATATGAATGAACGACCCCAAAGGTACACTCTCCAATATTTGCATGCCCACAAGCAAGCAAGGGCTTCCAATTCCCCTACAGAATACTTCTGTTCCTGTGAAGTAAGCCTGCGAGAAGCAAAAGCAATCGTCACCAGTTCATCATTCCTTGTCTGTTGCAACACTGCTCCCAAGCCAATGGATGAGGCATCCGTAGTGACATATATGTCACCCGCAGGATCAAATAGCTGTAAACATCTTGTGGCCAGGGAACATTTCAGTTGCTCGAAACAAGCTTGTCTTGCAGGGTTCCATGTGAATGTGGCATTCTTACGTAGCAACTCTCGAAGAGGCTCGACAACCACCGCATAGTCAGGTATAAATTTGGCGTAGTAGCCTACCATGCCCAAGAATGAGCGCAGAGTACCGACATTTGTTGGGGCTGGCACAGCCTTGATGGCGTCAATGTTACTTTGTAAAGGGCGTATTCCCTTGTGACTGATCCTGTGACCAAGGAAGTCGACTTCTTGCACATTAAAAATGCATTTGTCATTCAACTTCAATCCAGCCTTTGCAATCAAGTGCAAAACTTGTTTCAAATTCTTGAAGTGCTCTTCACGTGTGCTTCCGTACACAATGACATCATCTATGTAGCACAAAGTGTTTTTGCAGTTCTGCAAAATAGTGGCCATCATTTTCTGAAACGCAGACGGTGCTGATGCAAGACCGAAACAGACGCGCTTGAATCTGTACAGTCCACTATCGGTTATGAAGGTAGTCAGTTCCCTGCTTTCAGGGCTTAGCAGAACTTGGTGATATGCAGCTGCTAAATCAATCTTTGAAAAGTAATTTGCGCCATGAAGTTTGTGCAATATTTCTTCCGTGTGCGGCAGTGGAAATTTGTCAACGACAATCGCTTTGTTTGGTTCGCGCAGATCGACACAAATTCTTATCTTGCCGTTTTTCTTTGCTACTACTACGATTGGAGACACCCATTCAGACGTGTCAATCTTTTCTATGACACTCTTGCTCAAGGCGCTGCAGCTCTTCGCGTACTCGGTCTCGCATTGAAAATGGCAAACGCCGCAACTTAGCAACAACAGGCGTGATTCCTTCTCTTATCTTGACCTTATGGACAAAATTTGTTGCAAGCCCTAACTTGCCATCAAACAAGTGCGGAAACTGGCAAAACAGTTCACGGTCAAGGCCTTCTGGCGCTTGCGTAATATGGGTGCATTGCAATGACGTACCGTTGATTTGCAGACGCAGCGTTTCGACAGCGTCGATGCCGAGAATGTCAGTACCGTCCTTGACGACGTAGAAGAGAATGTCGGCCTGCCGATCCTGGAAGATGACTGGCGCCGTGAAACACCCCTCGATGGTTATTCTGCGGCGAGAGAAATCGTAGAGTGACGCTGATGTTGGCTGCAAAGGGAAGCGTTTCAACCTTGAATACGTGGCGTTCGACAGAATGGAGACAGCAGAACCCGTGTCTACGAGGAAACGTATAGGAACATCTTGTACGAAGACTTCTGTGTGTATCCCTCCTTTGCACTGCCGGTCGAGAAGCAACACGTTGAGATCGCCGGATGCACTGCAGGTGTCGACTTCTCGGACAGCAAGGGCCCTTTCGTCAGGCATGCCGCTTCTACAGACACGCTGAAAATGTCCTCGTTTGCCACATTTGCTGCAAGTTTTACCCCGCGCCTTGCATGTCTTGGAATCTGCAAGATGCCCTGAAGACCCGCAACGGAAACAGGACTTCGGCTGCTGCGAACGCGGTAACTGCGTTTCTGAGCGGCATGGCATCCGATGTTTTTCGACCTTTTGAACGCTCGCAGCCGATGACTGCAGCTCAAGTGAGTATTTCGTGGCTTCTTCGATACTGTTTGCAATAGCCAGTGCGCGTTCAAGAGTGAGCGAAGTGCCTTCAAGCAGTAAGCGTTCCCGAAGAACAGGGTTGCACGTTTTCGCTACAAGTTGGTCACGAATAAAATCGTCAGCCTGCTTACCGAAGTCGCAACTTAATGCCAGCTCACGCAACGCCGTGACGAACGCTGTTGCAGTCTCCCCGGGCAGTTGGGTGCGTTGTCCGAACCGATGCCGCTCCACGACGACGTTCGTTTTAGAAGTGAAGTAAGCGTCCAACGTAGCCACCGCTGCATCGTACTCGTCGCTCGTACCGCTTCCTTCCTTTCCTTCTGTAGGCGGCGTCGACGATTTCTCCTCCGGCAACGCGTAGTACAAGCGTTGGCCTTCCACACCCAAACAGTGTAGCAGCAAAGCTTTACGGCGCGCAGGTGGGTGAGCGTCGCTCCCGGACGCCAGGAGATAGTTCTTGAAAAGGCGGTGCCACTGCGTCCAAGGAATGGCGGGCTTCCCGGGCGTCGGCAGGAACTCGGGCGGTTGATGCAGGCTCATTGCTTCCGCGTTCGGTTACTTCACCACTCGTCGCCAACTGTTGTATCCCGTACCGTTGGGGAACTGCCCGGTCCGACTGCCCGGAGCAGCCGGAGCACCACCACGTCAAGCACCCGCCACGTACATACTTCGACCAACCCCCTTTATTCCAGTTCAATGATGAATATATATACAGATGTGCGAGTCAGCTGACCAGATAGGGCGCATGCCTAGCGCCACCTAGTTTATACAAACATAACTACAGAATACAATACCACAATTATCTTCCCCCCACAAAAAAAAAAAACAGGGCGAAGGAAGCACGCTCATCATTAAAAAAAAGATGAGTTAGCGTCGACCTGTTCACGAGTTTTTTTCTTCGAACGCTGTGACCCGCTCGTGCCAACGTTCCAGCGCGCGCTCGCCTCGAGCTCTGACCTTGTTCCAAGGGGTTCCTTGCGTCAACGTCGGTTCTGTCTGCTCTGAGGCGGTGCATCCTGTAACGCCCTGCTGCTGCTTCTGCTTTTGCTCCTGCTGCTCCCGCTGCTCCTGGTTTTCTGGCTTGTCTGTACCGATACCAAGGCGGTGGCTTGATGTCTATGCCCCGGGCGGCGTCAACCCGGCTTCTGTCTGAGGCGGTAGGCTTAGGAGGCCGTCATCTTCAGCGTGGGCGGCGGTGGCGGTTACCGTACAAGATGACCCCAACAGCGGAGCACCAGGATGGTACCAACACACGGTTCGGCTCCAGCGGTGACGTGGACTGGCGGCTACGGCGGGGTCTTCTGGAACCCGGGACCAAGTACCACGGTCAGTGCGGGCGTCTGTGGACGCAAGGGATGGTGCTGCTTATCTGCTCCCGCATTGTCTGCGCCGGCTGCTACGCTCAGTGTACGAGAAGGAACTACGCCTGCGCGCTGGACGCGGAGGGCGTCCGGAAGCGCGACGTCGTCGCCGTGGTGACCTGCACCAGCGAGGACCTGGCCTCACGGCACGACCGTTCATGGAACGCTGGCACCCGCCGCCATATTGCGGGGCCGCCAGAGGAGAACTTTCAGTTCGCCACATCTAGCTGCGTTCGGCGCGACTTCCTGGTCTGTCTCGGATGTGATGGATGCTGTCGGGGAACTCGACCGCACCAACACCAGGGTAACCGACGGAGCGTTGCCGCAAGAACTCAAGACCCACCGCGCGATGAATCTTCGGAAGGACGCCGTGCCGCAGCCCGTCTGGGTGCCTGTGCAACGGTTCCTCGACAGTCGGTCCCAGCTCAAGGCCAGGGCAGTTGCTGCGGGTGCGGAGGCAGCAGACTATACTTCCACGACACAAGCACACCGTTCTTCGGCTACATGATCGTCCCCGGTCTGCTTTTGGGGGAAGCGACCGGGCGTGCGCCGCTAGTTCACTGGCCGCCGGACGATAAAATTGATATTGATATATTTGTGGAATGAAATGGCTTTGAAGACTATGCATAAATTTCAACAACCTATTACGTGCCTCGTTGTGTACTTCATGGTGACGCGACTTGTATAGTCTATCTGACCTCATTATGTTATAGTATAATCCGTGGGATGCCACTACTGCCGGCTGCGTTGAGTCCCATGCATGTGGCGTCTAAACGGATGCAGAGAATGGAAAATTGGCTTTTGGGGAAAGGAAAGTGCGCAGTATCTTTCTCACATGTCGGCTGACACCCGAACCGCGCCGTAAGGGAAGATATGAAGGAGTGAAAGAAAAAAAAAGGGTGCCGTAGTGGAAAATCTAGAGTAATTTCGACCACCCGGATATCTTTAACATGCGGTGCCAATGCACGTATAAATGACTAACGGATACTTACAAGGCGTGCCCGTGAAAATTCTCAAACATTTAAATAAAGGGCAAAGGAAGCACTCTCATCATTAAAAAAAAGATGAGTTGTTGTTGTTGCCTTGGTCGCATGGCACATACCCACGACGGGGGATTGGCCAGGGTTCGGAGGGGATACCCCATAAATAGGAAAAGCTGCCGTCAAGCTATTTAATGAACCTTGGGTGAAATTTCTGATTAGTACAAAAGAAAAAGAAGGAACAAAATAATCGGGAGAGAACGTCGGAGAATTGAAAATGTAAGATTTGAAAATACCCAAAAGCTTTTTTGAATGTGGAAATTTTTTTGAAACATTTAGCAAGGGAATCTGCCGGTAGCTGTTATATAATTGTGGAGGTATTCATAAACTTGATGCATTGCGTTAGCGTCGACCTGTTCACGAGTTTTTTTCTTCGAACGCTGTGCTCCGCTCGTGCCAACGTTCCAGCGCGCGCTCTCCTCGAGCTCTCCGCAAGAGGTTCCTTGCGTCAGCGTCGGTTCTGTCTGCTCTGAGGCGGTGCATCCTGTAACGCGCTGCTGCTGCTGCTTCTGCTTTTGCTCCTGCTGCTCCCGCTGCTCCTGCTTCCGCTGCTCCTGGTTTTCTGGCTTGTCTGTACCGATCCCAAGGCGGTGGCTTGATGTCTATGCCACGGGCGGCGTCAACCCGGCTTCTGTCTGAGGCGGTAGGCTTAGGAGGTCGTCATCTTCAGCGTGGGCGGCGGTGGCGGTTACCGTACAAGATGACCCCGTCAGCGGAGCACCAGGATGGTACCAACACACAGTTCGGCTCCAGCGGTGACGTGGACTGGCGGCTACGGCGGTGTCTTCTGGAACCCGGGACCAAGTACCACGGTCAGTGCGGGCGTCTATGGACGCAAGGGATGGTGCTGCTTATCTGCTCCCGCATTGTCTGCGCCGGCTGCTACGCTCAGTGTACGAGAAGGAACTACGCCTGCGCGCTGGACGCGGAGGGCGTCCGGAAGCGCGACGTCGTCGCCGTGGTGACCTGCACCAGCGAGGACCTGGCCTCACGGCACGACCGTTCTTGGAACGCTGGCACCCGCCGCCATATTGCGGGGCCGCAATCGTGGCTGCGGGGCGAAGGAGGAGAACTTTCAGTTCGCCACATCTAGCTGCGTTCGGCGCGACTTCCTGGTCTGTCTCGGATGTGATGGATGCTGTCGGGGAACTGGACCGCACCAACACCAGGGTAACCGACGGAGCGTTCCCGCAAGAACTCAAGACCCCCGCGCGATGAATCTTCGGAAGGACGCCGTGCCGCAGCCCGTCTGGGTGCCTCTGCAACGGATTCCTCGACAGGTTGGTCCCAGCTCAAGGCCAGGGCAGTTGCTGCGGGCGCGGAGGCAGCAGGCTACTTCCGCGACACAAGCACACCGTTCTTCGGCTACATGATCGTCCCCGGTCTGCTTTTGGGGGAAGCGATCGGGCGTGCGCCGCGAGTTCACTGCCCGCCGGTTTCCGTGCGGAGGGGAATTCGAGGAGACTTCCTTCATTGGCCCGTGGGGAAGCAGTGGACCTGTTGAGGTTGAACGTCCTTCGACCCACAGACAAGGGAAAGGTGCGTTTCCTGGCTGCGGACACAAAGGTCAGACAGAGAGGTGCGCGAGCCCCGAAACGAGATCATCAAGCCCGTCTCGGGATCCAAGAGCCTGAAAGCAGACTATTTCGAAGTGACCAGGCCGTGGCTGTTGCTTAAGTTCGACGCCAAATAGTGGCTGGCAGCACCTGCTCTTTATCCCTACTCTTTCCTGTCCCAACTTGCCCTGACCTTCCCTATGCTTCTGTACCCTACCCTACGTTGCAGGTTCTTATTAACGATGATATTAGTATTGATGTATTTGTGCAAGGAAATTGCTTTGAAGACTTTGCATAAATTTCAACAACCTATTACGTGCCTTGTTGTGTACTTCATGGTGACGCGATTTGTATAGTCTGTCTCACCTCATTGTGTTCTAGTATAATCTGTGGGATGCCACTACTGCCGGCGACGTTGAGCCCCATGCATGTGGCGTCAAAAGGGATGCAGAGAATTGAAAATTGTTTTTTGGGGAAAGGAAATGACGCAGTATCTGTCTTACATGTCGGCCGACACCTAACTGCGCCGTAATAGGAGGGATGAAGGAGGAAGTGAAAGAAGAAAGGAAGAGGTGCCGTAGTGGAGGCCTCCGGAATAATTTCGACCACCTGGAGATCTTTAACGTGCACTGAAATCTCGCAGCAAACGGACACCTTTGCGTTTCGCCTCCATGGAAACGTGGCCGCCGCGGTCGGGTTCTAACCCGGGTACTCCGGATCAATAGCCGAGAAAATTGGTTTTGGGGAAAGGAAAGGCGTAGCAACTGTCCCACTTATAGGTGGACACCAGCCACGCCGTGAGGGAAGGGATGAGAAGGGAGTGAGAGAAGAAAGGTAAAGAGGTGCCGTAGTGGAGGGTTTTCGGATAAATTTCGAACACCTGGGATTTTTTTGACGCGGCGGCTGCGTTTTTATGGAGCAGAAACGCTAAGACGCCCGTGTGCTGTGCGATGCCAGTGCAAGTTAAAGGTCCCCAGGTGGTCGAAATTATTGCGGAGCCCTCCACTGCGGCACGTCTTCTTGCACTCCCTCCTTTATCCCTTCCCTTACGGCGCGGTTCAGGTGTCCAACGATATATGAGACGGATACTGCGCTATTTCCTTTTCCCCAAAACTAATTATTATTATTATTATTCTTTTGACGCGCACTGACATCACGCAGCGCACGGGTGTCTTTTGCGATACATCTAAGTAGGTTCATGGGTGAAGTCATGGGTCAATGCCGGCAACTCTTAAGAATGATTAACTTACTATAGTGTGCTGAAATGTGTTGGCGCAAAGTGAGGTACCTATATATGGTTTCGCAACTGCATTCATTACGGCGGGAGAGTTAGCCTAAATGAGCTGTAGCATGTTCAGGAACGAACTCTCATTTTTTGGAGGTTGGCTCCGCACTGCATGGAGTCTTATATAGATGTTCTGATCGATCACTGCTTTGTCTTTTTCCAAACCGCTGCAGGCGTGGCGGCGCCTCTTTGAGTCTCCGCGTTGGTTCGCGCTATTTGGACGGTTTGATGGTTAGCAGGTTGGTTAAACCGGGACATATGGAGCACGCGTAGTAGGCGTCTCAGGATGTGGTGGTATAAATTTATCAGCAGGGCAATTCGAAAAGCGATACACCTTAATAATAATAATAATTGGTTTTTGGGGAAAGGAAATGGCGCAGGATCTGTCTCATATATCGGCGGAGACCTGAAGCGCGCCGTGAGGGAAGGCATAAAGGAGGGAGTGAAAGAAGAAAGGAAGAAAGAGGTGCCGTAGTGGAGGGCTCCAGAATAGTTTAGACGATGATGTGCAAGGTTCATGGGGGGAATTTCAGAGGCATGTGTCGAAATAAGCATTGAGATGACTGCTCGTGGTGCCACTGTCAGTGGCGGGGAATACTCCGTATCGGCTCTGGAGCTTGCCGACACATTACGACCAATTTACTCAATCGACAAACATTTCGGATCAAGACTGCCACCCAGAATTCCTCGGCATCAGGAGACACTTTATCACCGACTTCGCCTGAACGCTGCATTTGCAAACGGCTTGCGATACCGTTTCGGTCAAATGAACAGTCCGCTTTGTGACAACTGCGGCTCGATCGAATCTGTGGAACATATCCTGCTTGAGTGCCCTGCGCATGCTGACGAGCGTGCGTACCATGAACATTGCATGGATGAAGCTCTCCAGAGTGCCTCTAAGAATGGACAGGGTTTAGGTCCCTTAGCCGGCCTAGGCAACAGAGACAAGCAATGAACTTTTTGTTTGCGTATTTGAAGGACATTGGTCATCTTGACAAGCTCCAATTTCACATTGCATGTTACCCTCTTGCAATTCTTCGCACAGTGAACTTGTCGGACTGTGCACTTTATCATTCCATATGTAACATCATTGCTCGCCGATGCACCTTAGTACGCATTTAATGGCTGCATTTTATCTTCTCCCCCTTTTGTTTTATTTTACATTTACCGCACCGCTCTCCTTTCGCCTTTGTCTCCCAAATTCCCTTCCCCACGCAGAGTAGCATGCCAGCGATTTTAAACGCCGGCTAAATTGTTTTTTCATTAGAGGGTTTCTCTCTCTCTCTGTGTCTACGTGCGTGCAAATCGCAGCGCGATCGGAGCATCTCATGGAAAAGAAAGAAAAGCGCACCATGTGTGTAGGCTTTGGACTTTTATTTATTTGTTTATTTTCCCCCTCAGCGCCGTACAGGCATTGCAGAGGGAAGTGGCGAGAAAAAATTACGGCAAACAGTGTTGCCAAAAAAACAAAAACGAGTACATATATCAGCGCCCGTCCTGTCATGTATTTGTTTATTCGTCCATATATGTAGCGCTGTTTAATTTAAAAAAATATATTATTAACCCTGGATGTACAATGTTAGCTGAGGCAAATAAATTCATTAGTGCAGAACAAAACTGACCTGCCGCGGTGGCTCAGTGGTTAGGGCGCTCGACTACTGATCCGGAGTTCCCGGGTTCGAACCCGACCGCGGCGGCTGCGTTTTTATGGAGGACAAAACGCTAAGGCGCCCGTGTGCTGTGCGGTGTCAGTGCACGTTAGAGATCCCCAGGTTGTCCAAAAAAAATTGCGGAGACCTCCACTACGGCACCTCTTTCTTCTCTCACCCCCTCCTTTACACCTTCCATTGCGGCGCAGTTGAGGCGTCCACCGAGTAGCCAGACAATTACTGCATCCTTTTTTCGCCCTCAAAATCAATCAATTGCTATACTACAAGTAGATTTTCACACAGACGAAACAAAATGCGTCTTGCTAAAGTGGAAAGGTGAGCACATTAAAAGGTTATTTGAAGTGACAATTTTACTATGAAAATAATAGAACAGCATCGAGAAGTCGAAGGAGAAAAAAAAAATCAACGTGTCACGTGTTGTCATCGTCTTCATCCCGCGCGCTGCAGTACTCTCGCGCCAACGTTCGAGCCAGCTGACTTTGTCGGCCATCCTTGTTCCGAGACCTTCCTTGGCGCAGCGTGCGTCCGAAGCGCTCTGAAACGCGGTACAGAGTGGGTGCCATCGTCCCTGCTTTCTTCGGCGTTAGGGCTAAGGAGGGCACCATCTTCAACATCGGCAGCGTTGGACACCAGGCAAGACAACCCCGGCAGCTGTGCGGCTGGCGGACGCCCGCACTATGTTCGGCTGTGGCAGTGACTGTTACAGGGGGTGAAGAACGTTCTTCCCGGAACAGCTGCCTCGGAGAGTACTGCAACCGATTCGTGCCGCTGTGGGAGAAGGTGGTGGTGATGTTCCTCAGCATCCATGTTGTCTTTACCGACATCAGCGTTCACAGCGTCTCAAGGAGCTACTCTTGGGTGCTGTACGCGGAGGGCTTCCGTGAGCATGACGTCACCGTGGTGACCTACACCAGAGAGGACCTGGCGTCACGACACATACGATTCTGGAACGCTAGCGGCGGCTGCGGTTGGAGCCCATCGTCCGACGCTCTTGAGCACTACCAGAAGGATTGCCCGTACCGTACCGTTAGCTTCTCGTGGCGCGACGGAGGCGCCGTCGTCGCTCGTAAGGCCATGTGCTGCTTCCGGTCAATGGAGCACTTGATCTGGCTGAAGACCAAGGAGAGGTTGAGCGCATTCGAGTCTCGCGTTCGCTGCGAGGTGTCGAAACAGCCCGAGACGCCCAACGCAGCCGCACTCCGAGGTGGCCTCGCATCCTCGAACGCGGAAAACCGGGCGTCTGCCACTCGAAGCCTTCACAAGGCAGGCAGCACGGACAAGTGCGATTCCTCGGAAGACCAACCACCCGTTAGTGAGTGTCTGTCCGCGTCACGTGTCCGAGACAAAGGCGACTTCGGCGCGGAGGGCCGGCCGGGAGGCCGCGGGAAGCAGGGACCGACATCAGTCCTCCCGACGGGCGAAGCAGGGGAAAGTTCCACTTCCGGCAGACGCGAACCCCCCGTCGTCGCGGCTTCACGGTTACCTCAATGAGATCGGTCGCTTCGTGCGCATGATTGTCGCTGGAGTCGACGTGGCGAAGCATATGCGCTCGGTAAGCTCTGCGGAAGTGCCGGGCTTCGTCTTGAAGGCCTGCGAGGATGATGACGTCATTGATCGCGACCACCCGATCAACCTCGGGGAGCTTGTCTTGCGCAGGAACGGAGCGCACTGGTACCTGTGCGACGGAGCGTCGACAGTTGGTGTGATCTGAGGGCCTGGGCAGTTCGCTACGGTCGAGGAGTCGGCTACCACGACATCGCCACCAACTTCTTCGGCTATGTCATCGTTCCCGGACTGCTGCTGGAAGACGACGCCTCTCGTCGTCTTTCTTTCTCTCCGCCGTATTGTTGAAGGAGGATGACACTGAGCATCGTCCACCCCACAGACAACACAAAGAGGGACCTGAAAAGAGGACGCACGATGCCTGCAGACGTGGCCATATCACCTACATGTGTCGACTGTCGGGGCGGCCAACTTTGGCGTGACCGGTTGCGGCACCACTGTCGTGCAGATGTGTTTACGTACGAGACGGCGCCATATAGCATTGCGTATCGCAAGTTTTGACTGCTTCGTTTTTGAGTTTGCATTGATCTCTGCCGTACTGAGGTGGTTTCTAGTGTAACTGTTGTACGGAATTGAATAATTTTCGTTTATGTGTCATACAAATGATGTTGTTGTTTACTTTCCGCATTTTTGCGAAGCCGTTTTGGGAAAAGGCAGCTGGCTTTTAACAGCTTTTACATTACACAAAGGCTTCCCACACTGCCTTGGATTTGCGCTGACCAGCGGCAGACCTCACTCACAACTCCGCGACTGTCGGATTCACCCACGTTCACCCGCCGCAGTGGTTAGCGGTCACAGGTTAGGGCGCTCGGGTACTGAACCGGAGTACCCGGGTTCGAACCCGATCGCGCGTTTCGGTGGAGGCGAAACGCAAAGGCGCCCGTGTGCTGTGCGATGTCAGTGCACATTTAAGATCCCCAGGTGGTCGAAGTTCGAAACGCGGCCGCCACGGTCGGGTTCGAACCCGGGTACTCCAGTTCAGTAGCCGAGCGCCCTAACCACTGAGCCACCGCGGCGGGTTGGTTAGGGTAGAGGCCTGTCAAAGCAGAGAATGCGACGGCACCCCTGTGTGGCGGATTCCTTCGGTGCGCGCCTGAGCGAGAGAAAGCAACGAAAGAAGATGGAAAAGCCAGGCCGCAAGTGATGTTCGTAGTAACTCAAATTGCGTGCAGTGCTACGAGGGGAGTTTGTCATGAAAGAAAAGCAAGCAGAGGAGGAGGCATACAGTGAAGTGTCAGTGCGCGTTGGGCGTGGTGTGCCCGTTCCAGTGAAGCAGCGCGTATTATCGCCGCCGTATGCACTGTTGCATCGCGCGCACTTCGTCGTACACGCGCTGCGCGTTTGGCGCAGTCTCTAAACCCCGCCGCGGTGGCTCAGTGGTTAGGGCGCTCGACTACTGATCCGGAGTTCCCGGGTTCGAACCCGACCGCGGCGGCTGCGTTTTTATGGAGGAAAAACGCTAAGGCGCCCGTGTGCTGTGCGATGTCAGTGCACGTTAAAGGTCCCCAAGTGGTCGAAATTATTCCGGAGACCTCCACTACGGCACCCCTTTCTTCCTTCTTTCACTCCCTCCATTATCCCTTCCCTTGGCGTGGTTCAGGTGTCCAACAATATATGAGACAGATACTGCGCCATTTCCCTTCCGCAAAAACCAATTATTATTCAGTCTCTAAAAATTGCAGGCGCCAGGTTTGGTTCATAACGCCAGGTTTGGTTCATAAGCCCACGTCTGATTTCAGGGTGAACGCATTTGCACCCCCCGCAAGGTCGCCAATACGGGGCCGATTTCGTGCAGGTATATAATTTGGCTTGGTTTGTGGGAGTTCTAACGTCCCTAAGCGACTCTCAAGACGCTATGAGGGACGCCGTAGTGAAGGGCTCTATTAATTTCGACCACCTGGGGTTCTTTAACGTGCACTGACATCGCACAGCACACGGGCCTCTAGAATTTCGCCTCCATCGAAATTCGACCACCGCGGCCGGGATCGAACCCGCGTCTTTCGGGCCAGCAGCCGAGCGCCATAACCACTCAGCCATGCACCGCGGCGGCTCGTGCAGGTATATGCATATGCGCTTTCGCAACACTTAGGCATGCTTGATTACTTCGTGGAAGCGGCGGAGAGCTGCTGCTTGGGAGAGATGCCCGGATGTTTTATTCGTGCTAGAATCACTAATTCGGCTCCCCTTTGCTTAGAACTTGGCATAGCATCTTTGACGGAGAGGCCCTGGTTAAGGATGAAATTTTTAGCTGTGCACGGCGCCATTGAGAAACCGCTAAATGCTTCCAACCGGAGCGGGGCGGTTAAATACCGCGCCCTCGCTTTGTTCATTGCCTAACATGATGTATAGTATACGGGCGAATATCCCGCCTGGCTTATTGTACACGTCATGAAGGCTCAGTTCTTTTTTTTTTTATTTCTTGGCCTGAGGTGGGAACGGTTTGCAAATGCACGAAGTGCGCTGCTGCGAAAAAAAATGTCGGCACCTAGCAGACCGTTACTCCCGAAAGTTGTGCTAGCACCGCGCCAGTTTTGCTTTCTTAAATTTAGCAGCCGTTGCTGCCCCCCCCCCCCCCCCCCCCATCCCCTGCTTTCATTCTTGTTGCGTCATGACGCCCATTCTAGCCATCGCGGCGGAAATAAATTCAGCGGCGCCGACTGCCGCTGGCGCCTCAAGTGCCGCTTCTTTTTTTTTGTCTTTTTCATCGCTTGATGTCAGTGCATTTTTAGAGATCGCTCTAATGGCGCAGCGACGCTAATTGCTAGCCGCTTTTACGTGACGCGAAGTTGCGCCATCTCGGCTCACGCTCTACAGGCAGCTATACCGTGCTGCTTTTTTCTTTTGATTGATTGACCATGGAATGTGCCCCTCCCACTTCGGGAGGAGACTCCAAGGGTCGTTCACGTGACGTGGCGCGGCCGGGTGATTTCGGCGTCATCCGTTAAGGGGGTCATGGGGCGTAAGGAGGGCTACGTACCTGCGAAGCGGTCGTGGCTTAATGATTTAAGAACTATGGCGGGCCACGTGACATGATGGGGGCCACATGACGTCATCGGGCACCATGGTCACGTGGCCGATTGGGTAACGGGATCCACGGGTCATGTTACCCACCAGAGTGGGTCACGTGGTTTTTGTGTGCGATGACGTCATTCTTTGCGGACGACTACGACGCGTTCTCGGGCGGTGGGGTTTGGCATAAGCGCTTAACGTTGTAAAAGCAAACAGAAGCAACCCTGCGGCGGCGATTAACCGATAAAAAAAGGGGGTCATTCTGTAAGACGTGGAGAGCGGGATGTCAGTGTTGCTGTATGCGGCATAGTCCAAGAAAGAGTATTTGAAGCTGTAGAAAGCGTGTAAAGTTTCGTATAAAAGTTGCAATGGCAGCAGGCTTCTTTCGTACATAACTTAACGAGCCCCCCCCCCCCCCCCCCCTTCCGTTTATTTCTCTCGTTTTTTCTCTGTGGGATGCTATAGCTACTGGTTTTGAGTGGAGCTGTTTCACTTGTTTTCAGAAACTTGCATCACCAGTTGCAGCGCATTTCAGCAGTACTCAATGTTGAATAGTATCGTACGTGTCTGATGGAAAGATTTTTTTTTTCGCGAGTTAAATCAAAGCGTTTTTGAAAATCAACGGAGAATGTTTCACAGACCATGGATGTATATTTCACGATCGTTCTTCACGTGGCTATCGAGTGACGGCCCCTGGCGACACCGGCGGCATTACGGTGTCCCACGCGCGCGAAGTCACGATAACGCGTTCCAGGATTTTTTTTTTCGACACTCGTCGTAATGAAAGCACGTTTCACTCGCCTGTAAAGTGTATACTTTAACTTTCTCCCGTTTCCTTTGTAATCGACATTAATTGCGCGTATTCATCTTGGATTGTCTAGCTACCCCGCACATTTACCGCAAGGGCCGCATTCGAACGCCTCTCGCAGCCCAGTCGGTTCGAGAGGGCCGAGAAATAAACGACGTTGTGCCCGACAGATGGCGGGCTCGCTTGCTTGCTGTCTACCTGGAAGGCCAAAATAATAATATTAAAAAATCTCCGCCCAATAAAAAGCCTGCATACAGCGCTGGGAAAACGAGGTCTAGCGCCGGATCACTTAGTGTATAACCAACAACGTGAACGCATTCGTGATTGGCTAGGAACTTAATTGGCTGCGGTGGTCGGTGATTTCACGTCGCGCGAGCTCCTGGACGGATGACGTGGAGATTAGCTGATGACCCTCCGGTTATAAATAGTTTTGTGATTGGCATGTGTACGCTAGCTCTCACTCGCTGCACCGTTCTTTCAGTTGTAATTGATAATTGGTTTTTGGGGAAAGGAAATGGCGCAGTATCTGTCTCATATATCGGCGGACACCTGAACCGCGCCGTAAGGGAAGGGATAAAGGAGGGAGTGAAAGAGGAAAGGAAGAAACAGGTGCCGTAGTGGAGGGCTCCGGAATAATTTCGACCACCTGGGGATCTTTAACGTGCACTGACATCGCACAGCACACGAGCGCCTTAGCGTTTTGCCTCCGTGAAAACGCAGCCGCCGCGGTCGGGTTCGAACCCGGGAACTCCGGATCAGTAGCCGAGCGCCTAACCACTGAGCCACCGCGGCGGGTTGTTTCAGTCGTAAGGAAAACGAATGAAGTCGTAAGGAACGCGTGCGTCCCCGGCGCGAGCGTCGTGAGTCGTTGAGCTGACGCCTGTGCCCCTTCCTTCTTCCCTTCCCTTTCTGCTTTCCGTGTGCGTACACACACTTTACAAGCGCGTGTGGCCAGGTCACGTTTTTTGCCGCAAGTGCGCACGGTCTTGGACAAGAGAAAAAAAGAGCATGCGGCTGCCTTCTTCGGCACGCGTCGCCTTCGCCCCCCCCCCCCCCCCCCCCCCTCCCCCTCCCCTTTTCTTTTTACTAAGTGCCTCGTTCAGCTACGCTTTGTTGTGCCGATGGCGACGGCGTGGTTTGCGCTGCGCGAGGAATGCGTCTCTGTCGCGCGGTGTGTGCAACAACAACGGCGAGGATCGTGCTAGAAAACGTCGTCTATTATACACGCATCCTTTTATTAACGACGCGCTGTCGCTGTCGAGGGCTCGCTCCTTTCATTTCCTGCGTGCTGCCAAGTGGGGAGGAGGAGGAGGAGGAGGAGGAGGGGGCAGCTTTCTACGTAACCTAATCGACGGCTAAAGTAGCCTGCACAGTCCTCCTGCTTTTTTTTTCTTTCGCGAAAGCGACGAATGCCACGCGAAGAACGAGGCAGATGGCGATTTACTGTATTGCGATCAAAAAAAGAGTAATGGAAAAAGAACTGGAGAATGCGTACCGCTGTCGGCGCGGCGTTTGTTGCCAATGCCGGAAAAGGAAACGTGCTCGGGGAAAGAGAAAGAAAACAATCGAAACAGAGGAGGGATGCCGTTCTCCCCAAGGTGCACTCTTTCATGCATTTGCAGGAGGGAAAAAGAAATAGACGAAAAAGGGGGAAATGTTTACCAGTTTCCGTCCGCCCGCGAAGGCTTCTAGGTCGTATAGTAGCTTTTATTACGGCCGTGTTACATGCATGCGGGCAGCTGGTTCTTTCACTGACGTCTCGTATATACTTTAGTATAATGAAAGAGCGGTACGAATAAAGTGGTGTGATGGTTTCGCCCCAGTTATTGTCTCGTCGATGTGCGGGCAACATGCGAACGAGTGCCGTCGGTAGTGTTCCCGTGTGAACTGTCACAATTTGCATGCATTGAATCCTGTTACGCGCTCTTGTGTGCCGGGACAGCGTTTGTTAGCGACAGTTGTGCGAAGTCACTGGCATTCTGTTGCGACGTTTGAGTCCTGTTTCTTCGCTTTGGGCAGTGTGCGTGTGGCGACCGTCCGCATGTCCGTCCGCACGTCCGCCCGTATGTCCGCCCGCACGTCTGTCCGCACGTCCGTCCGCACGTCTGTCCGCATGTCCGTCCGCCCGCACGTCTGTCCGCAGCGTCCGCACGTCTGTCCGCACGTCCGTCCGCACGCTTCCGCACTCCGCACGTCTGTCCGCATGTCCGTCCGCACGCACGTCCGTCCGCATGTCCGTCCGCACGCACGTCCGTCCGCACGTCCGTTCGCACGCCCGTCCGCCCGCATGCCCGCCCCCGTCCTCATCTGCATGTGCGCTACAAAGCCTGCCTCGTCTTCTGCGGTAACACATGTGCTGGATATGGGTAGGCACATTCCAGTAAATGCGCATGCGTGTGTTGTCTTGGAATCCAAATGTCTGTCTTCGGCCGTGCCAGAGCTGTCCATATTCCATCGCACTGCTGCTCCGCGCGACACTGGCAATTAAAGTTTATGTGTAATCGAGCTGTCTGCTTCCACACGTCAGGCCAGTGCTTTCAGCTTGCGGGCGGCCTGCTGACTTGAATCAACAGTCACGGAGATGACGATTACTCAACATCCCTCGCGTGTGCTCCGACATTTCTTGCTGCTGCTGCTGCTCGATATGGTCCTTGCGGTGGTCTCTCACCCATGTGGCGTCTCAGTGGCTGTGAAGTTCCATTGCTAATAAGCTACACTCCAAACAGAAGAGAGTAACAACGGAGTAAGCTGTCATCTAGCACACTCCCTTTCATAAAAAGGAGTGTGCCGGAGGGCAGCTTACTCCCTTTTTACTCCCGTGCAGGCGTATTCGTGTTTAGAGTGCAAGGTCACGGGTGAGATCCTGGCCGGGGCGGCCAGTGCTCGCCTACGTACTGGCATTTCGGTTCACATTGAAGAACCCCAGGTTACCGAAGCTATATTCCAGACGCTATACGGCCCTCCCATGCATAGCCATGGCCCTGTCTGCACCGGCACTTAAAGAATTATCCAGTAGAGTTTGCGTGTTCACTTAACAAAATACGTTGTGGGGCTAGTTGGTGAAGTAGAGTTTCTCGAAGTTCTTTATAGCGCTACAAAAAAAAAAAAAACATGCACGCAGGAAGAAGTACACAGGACAGGCGTTGTTTTTTTTTTGAAACATAAAAGAAAGGGCCCACAGAAGAAAGTTCACTTAACAAAACACGTTGTAGGGCTAGTTGGTGAAGCATAGTTTCTCGAAGTTCTTTATAGCGCTACAAAAAAACTAGGACTCAGGAAGAATTACACAGGACGGGCGCCCGTCCTGTGTACTTCTTCCTGTGTCCTTGTTTTTTTGTAGCGCTATAAAGAACTTCGAGAGTTTGCGTGGCAGTGTGCGCTCGTCTGTGCGCACACGCTCGAGGTTGCAGCTTGGAGGAGACGCACTACCTTCTCCGGAGTCACGTGACGTCACGGAACGCCATTTTTTTTTGTACGGCGTGCAGCTTCAGCGGCGCAGGCCAGAGCTGGTGGCGATTATCAGGTTAGTCACGTGCGGGGCCTTCCGCCAAGCTCCACGTACGCCAAGATAGCGGCCACTGTGACGTTGGTGCGTACTTATTTGGGGTAGTATGCACTACATTCACTTAGTGCATACTCCCTTAGGCGAGCATGCACTCACGTCGCAGTGACCGCGACAAACGGCTTACTGCCACCTCTTCCGGCCTGCACCGCTGAAGCTGTGCGCTGTACAACGAAATGGCGCCCGGGACGTCATATGAGTGACTCCTGTACATCGTTATCACCGACGTCATAGCGGCAGCCTTCTTTGGGTCCGGAAAGCGCTGAGGAAGTCTCGGCGTTTTGTTAACCCGCCTATCGTCAACCGCTTTTCCCGTACACAGCGTGGAAACTGCCCACAATACCCAAAGATGGCACCTGTGACGTCGCGTAAAAACTATTGTATGCGAGAATTGAGCTTAATTATCTCTCTCGCCGACGTTTTCCCATAGCGCTGTTGCTCTAGCTCATTGAATCGGTCAGTGGCTATAGCTGGCCGAAACAAGCTGCCGGCCTGGGGGGAAAGGAAACCTCGATCGACGGATTTCGGACTCCAGCTTCATGACCCTCATCGTGCGGTGCACACTAATCTCGCGACTTAGGTTGTACCTTTAGACTTGGGGCGGAGGCCGCTTCCAAGCGAAGCTGTCAAGGGAGTTAAGAAGCCCGCGTTAATTTCGACGCGTTCGCTAGACTTACTGTCTCAAGAGCTTTGCAAGGGATTAATGAACACGAAGAAAGGGAAGCCCCATGATTGGCTTAATAAGCACAGCAGAAAGGAAAGAAGACAGCTTTGCAGATTGACGTCGGTTTATATGCTTATTTGATCGAATGCCGCGTGGAAATGCGCCCTATAGGAAAGTACCGAAATTCTATATAATTGGTTTTTTGGGGAAAGGAAATGGCGCAGTATCTGTCTCATATATCGTTGGACACCTGAACCGCGCCGTAAGGGAAGGGATAAAGGAGGCAGTGAAAGAAGAAAGGAAGAAAGGGGTGCCGTAGTGGAGGGCTCCGGAATAATTTCTACCACCTGGGGATCTTTAACGTGCACTGACATCGCGTTAAAGATTCCCAGGTGGTCGAAATTATTCCGGAGCCCTCCACTACGGCACCTCTTCTTCCTTTCTTCTTTCACTCCCTCCTTTATCCCTTCCCTTACGGCGCGGTTCAGGTGTCCAACGATATATGAGACAGGTACTGCACTGAATTCTCGGAGAGCCGGTAGGCAGTGGGACGCGATTTAATTAAGTAGACATAAAAGTAGATGTGTCGTTATAGCTCCGCGCACGAGTATCGATCCAATGACGATCGCGATCCCTTGCCTGCCCGCACATTCGCGCTCGAAGAGACTATGTCGCCGATGGCTGCGTCGATAATCCCGGCCTCGGGCTTTGCAAAGCCTTGGGGTCCTTGGCCGGACGTGTGGAGGAGGACGTCTGGGGAGGAAAACGAGAACGCGCTCGTCAACAGCGGTTTACGGCCTCGTCGCAATGTATGCAAAGCGTCGTCGGTCTCGTTCGGCGACGTTGATGAACGGCTCGCGATAATCTTCCCCGAGTCGCGGCGTCGGGAACCGTCGTCTCCTTCGGCATGGGCGTCGGCGCGTATATAAAACAAAGCTTCCTCGAGCGTAATTACGTGGTGGGCCGTTATGGCTGCTTTAAATTGCCCCGACTCCGCGCGAGTGTCCCCAGCCCGCGCACTTGGCGGATCATTGTAATGCGCCCCGTGTTGCGTCAACACGATATGTTCGCGTGAGATAAAGAGCGGACTAGTTTTCCTGTAAACGTGCCCGAGGCGTCTGCGCTGTGGACCTCCGACGTCGAAGCCTTATTTGAACGGCACGTTTCGGTCGGAGGCTTTGTTTTTATTTCGTAACGTTGGCAGGATCGTTGTTGCTTTGGCACTGGCGGTTTTTTTTTACTTAAGTGTACGGAGTGTACTTTTCAAAAGCTGCTGGGAGTCGACTTGGCGATGGCAGACGCGATGTGTCGTCGGCGGTAGTTGGAGCGACGGACGGGATAATAACAAAATAACAATTGGTTTTTTGGGGAAAGGAAATGGCGCAGTATCTGTCTCATATACCGTTGGACACCTGACCCACGCCGTAATAATAATAATTGGTTTTGGGGGAAAGGAAATGGCGCAGTATCTGTCTCATACATCGTTGGACACCTGACCCACGCCGTAATAATAATAATTGGTTTTTGTAGAAAGGAAATGGCGCAGTATCTGTCTCATATATCGTTGGACACCTGACCCACGCCGTAATAATAAAAATAATTGGTTTTGGGGGGAAAGGAAATGGCGCAGTATCTGTCTCATATATCGTTGGACACCCGAACCGCGCCGTAAGGGAAGGGATAAAAGAGGGAGTGAAAGAAGAAAGGAAGAGGAGGTGCCGTAGTGGAGGGCTCCGGAATAATTTCGACCACCTGGGGATCTTTAACGTGCCCTGACATCGCACAGCACACAGGCACCTTAGCGTTTTTCCTCCATAAAAATGCGGCCGCCGCGGTCGGGTTCGAACCCGGTAGCTCCGGATCAGTAGCCGAGCGCCATAACACACTGAGCCACCGCGGCGGCTACGATGCACGGGAAGGCATACAATTCGCGGCGTCATCGCGACTTAGCTATGCGGAGGAGTCCATGGATCTGCACAACCTGAGGCAGCGAAGAGAATGAAGTTTTGCGAGGATAGAGAGGATGACTATCACTGACGAGGCTTCGCTGCCGCATCCCCCCTCTAAATTTCTATTTACACAAGTCGGGTTTGGCGCTCTCCCCCCTTTGTGCATTTTGCCGTGAGCCAGAATCTATTGAACATTTTTGGCTGTATTGTCGCCGATTCAACTCACTGAGAAAAAGGTTGCTGGAGGAGCCCTTGCAGCATCTTGGCCTTAGTTTGAGCAGCCCGCTCTTGCTATCATTTGGCGCCACCGCATTTGGGTTCAGCCACAGATCTGTTTGCACCGCTGTTCAAAATTTCCTGATAGAATCTCACCGACTGCCTTGCTAAGTGTTCCAACCTTTTCTTTTCTATCAATTATTACATTTTGACTAAATCATTAATATTTAATCACTCTCTTTATTATTATTCTTAAAATTTTAAAAATCAAAACACTCATCCCTTTTCTGTTCATGACGAAAAATTCACCGGTGTTGCGCTCCCACGTGCTTTTCCTTTTTGTAAACTGCGTTCAGGTGAACAGCCACCCGATTCTTGGCCGATCCCCCAGTGTGGGTATGTGCCATCTTTTGATAGGCTAACAACAACAACAACGACTAACGTGAAATAATGCGTGGACGACGTAAAACTGCCGTCGGTGTTGGGTGTGTGTAACAGCCCGCTGATGAGGACTGTCCTTGTCGTTATGCAGCCTCCCAATCTGGAGCGTGCGCAGTTGCAGGAGACCCGTGGCTAACGGCTCGATCAAGGTTGCGGACGCCAGCGCGTGGTCCGGGAACTTTGTAGAACTGAACCACTTCTCGCTGTGACGGTGTCGATAGCGATCAGCGGGTTGGACGAACTCGCAGCGTTGTTTCGTGTGCCAAGCGCACCAACGTACGCATACCTCTATAGCTCCAGTATGAAAGGGACCAGTCAATTTGCGCACGAAAGAGAATTCTGTTGCTTCTGCGCTCGAGTTGAAAGTGCAGTTGCGGGCATTGTCAGTCCAGAGAACAGCTGTCTAGAGCAGAGGAAGAAGTGTGCTCTTCATTCGAATTTGTGGAGTAATATCATTGGTGGAATGCGGACAATGCGTTCCCTTTAATACTGGAACTAGCTGTACGCGAAGGGCTACACATGAGAGCGAACGAGTACGAGCTCCTCGTCTCGCGCGTTGTGCTTAAAACGTAAGGCAGTGCTTTTGCGTGTTTTGAGTACGAGGTCAATACTGTAGTGCGGAGCAACGACTCTCACCCGAAACGAACGCACCAGCCATCTTATTCCAGTTTGCCGCCTAAAGGAAGGCCGGTTTTGTGGCATGCTTCGTTAATCTGACGCGCATTCTTCCTTTCTTTCGCGCTTCGACATTCTAATTTACAGCTTGTTTATGGACTGCCCACTGTGGCAGGTTCCTGGTGAGTGAGTGAGTGAAAAACTTTATTGAGCTCTGGATTCGCTGGTCTTCTGCGGTCTTCAGATGGCTTCGTCCATCTTCTTGCAGAACGGTCGGTTGCCCTCAGTCCAGGGCTCCGCTGGATGCTGCTGCCAGTTGTGCTCGCCGAATCAGACCTTCTTGGTCGACCCGGCGATCTCTGGAGAGCACTCCCTCCCATTGCTCCGCACTCGGGTTTGATATAACGGGTAGCACGTCTATCTTCTGACATGCCCACGTTATGTAATACAGCGTGGGTGTTTCGTGCCACCAGGGGCATTTGTCATTGTAGTGTGTGGGATTCATTTTGCTGAGTACGTTTAGGTTCGGGTACGAGCCCGTTTGTAGCTGCCTCCACGCGATAGAGTCCTCTTTGCTAAGGGAATTGTGCGCTGGTGGATACCGCTTTCTGCAGCCCTTGTAGTTATTTAGTATCGCCGAATAGTCTTGGAGTACAGGTTCGGTCCCCTCGAGGTTCCTCTCAGTTTTCAAGCTCACCGCTCCCTGAACTCATTTAGTTGTCAGCTTTCACGGTTCCCCCATCGCCGGTAATGTGAGACAGTGACGTCCATGTGCAGCTCCGGGGCGTTGAACACCACAAAATAAACCAAAGCAATCCAGTATTTCCAGACGCAGAGAGAGAAGTGTACTGAAACGAAGTCCGACACGCGTTCGCGTACCATTCTTGTTCCGTTACATCATGCACAGGCGCGGACAAAAGTAAACGGAGCACGCTTCTAATATTTTTCACGCGTTGCCTAATTTAAATTGGAAACTATGGTATATGCATGCTGTTAGTGGACGCTAGTGCGCTTCATCATGAATAAACAATGTTTCTCCAATAGGGAAGGCGCGATTGCACTCAAAACGGAGTAGCGTGCTCCGTTTACTTATGGCCGCACCTGTACATCATGGCAGCGCTGTATTTGGAGTTGCAACAAGTGACGAAGGTGCTTTGTTTGTGGGGCGAGACTGCTATCCTAAAAAGATGTGTAGGTGGAAGCTTTGCAGAAGGTGATTTAAGGGATTGGTTATTAGCGGTCTTGTGTTTGGAGGGATATATATATATATATATATATATATATATATATATATATATATATATATATATATATATATATATATATATATATATAGTATACGCCGCCGTGGTGGCTGAGTGGTTATGGCACTCGGCTGCTGGCCCGAAAGACGCGGGTTCCATCCCGGCCGCGGTGATGGAATTTCGATGGAGGCGAAATTCTAGAGGCCCGTGTACTGTGCGATGTCAGTGCACGTTAAAGAACCCCAGCTGGTCGAAATTTCCCGAGCCCTTCACTACGGCGTCTCTCATAGCCTGAGTCGCTTTGGGATGTTAAACCCCCATAAACCATATATAGTATACGCGCAACCCCGCCATTTTTGTAACTTGCTTTTGCTCATTTTACATGCACGAACGAGCTGAACAAAAAAAAATCACATACACTTAATTGCATTATGTGTTGTTAACGTTAGCATCTGCTGGTGCCTTTACAGGAAGTGATTCCACTTCCGGTAAGGTGACGTGACGTCACTAAGGTGACGTCACTTCTCCGCTGCCAGTGGGCGAATTTTGCGACCTAGAACGCATTTTGGGCCAATGGGGCTTTTTGACGATATCGCATTAAAAAGTTCTAGGAGCTCTCACGCAATCTGAGTACAGATTAAGCATGAGCTGTATGTGAAAGACGATGCGACGAGAGGATTTTGGGCGGTTCTGTTGCGAGCTTCTTTAAACGTGACGATGGTTTTTCTCCGAAAAAAATGCTTAGGGTGAGTCGCGTGTTTCGTGACACGATCCACTTCACATTCAAAGTGTACAAAATGTGTGTGGTCTTGTTTGCGAGGCAATGGTTCATGGGACTTCGCTGTGTGATACCGTCATCTCACGCAGACGATTATTACCACAAGACTTCAAACGGGGAAGGGGTTCGGCTATAACAGCTGGCAAGGTACTATAAATAAATAAGTGAATAAACAAATAGAACGGAGAAATAATTAAGGCCTCTTTGGACGCCGTTGGTCGCGCTCGAGTTCTTCGACGTGTTTCGCTCTCATTGTCACCTTCTTGGAGAAAAAAAAAAGAAAAGCAGGAAATAGCGCGAACTATAGGACTTCTGCTGTGTCGTGCGATCGCGCGCACTCGAAATAACCGGAAGATATATTTTAGCCCGTATTTTATGCGCACCTGTGTTTTGGAGCTCGACATTTATAAACCGCAACTATAACTCATATCGCCTTCTTGTGTGGCGCATTATGGCCGGAGTTTCCGCTGTGTCACTAACCCCAAACTAATATAGCTGAAAGAGGCGAATATATCAAGAACGCCCTGACAAGTGAGCACTAATTACGACGCTGGAGAGAGGCTCATGACTTATGTATGGACAAATGAGGGAGCCGACGTATAAGAACCATGTGTACTGATGTGTACTGAAAATGTGTACACTCGAACCTGCGGGTAGCACACGTGTCGTGGGAGGCCTCCGCACGCGTCGTTAAATGGAGACACATTCTATATAATAGGCTGTGTTATTCCGCCGCAGGAACACCGCTTTGCGCCTGTCATGGTCAGGGTGCGCTTCTAGCCTGTATAGTATATACGCTTTCAAACGATGTGGTATCTTTTTTTTTATATTTTTCTCAAGCGCCTGCGTGAGTGACGCTGGGTAAAATTATAGACACGGCCGGCGCCTGAATTTAAATAACGCTTCTTTCTTCGACATGTGGTTTCGCTCATCAATTTAAAGAACGCTTCTTTTCTTAAAACAGCAACAACAAAAAATAATATACGGCACGCGCACGTGGTCTTCGACATGTGGTTCCGCTCTCCAGCGTGAAAGGCCCGCTCGCAACTCTTTGTCAGACCGGATCCGGTTGTGTATATACCCTCTTTACCAAAGGTAACCGAACACCAGCCGAACGGCGTCGCTGCAGTCTCGGTCCCTGGCCGCTGCTGCCGGCTGCGAGTGCAAACAGGATGACGCCAGCCCGCGCGATCGCCCTCCTCCCTTAGATGATAAGAAGCATAAAGAGAAAAGGGAAAAAGCTCTGAAAGAGGCGATTAGGGCACAGTTTTCGATTTCGAAACTATGCGATTTCGAAACTATGCGAGCAGTGGCATTTAGCCCACGAAACTTGGAAGGTGATGGCAGCCTGTTAAGTCGGTACCTTTCTTGACGTTCGCAGCCGAAACTTTTTTGAATTTGACACTGTATCGCAGCCAAGTGCGTTACGTGGAAGAACCCTAATACCGTACAGCGGATGTGCACAGCGAGCCGCTATCCAGCTTCTGGGAGCAAACTGTTGTAGCACAATGATAAATTGCTGCGTCTCTGTTGGCGGTTGGTCGCTACTGACCATTTTTCTTAGTGGGGGCTGCCAGCCTCCTATTGAAAAAAAAACGCGCATGGGGCCATAAAAGTGTGGCGTGTGCGATCTTGCAACTGCTTGATAATGGATATCATACGTGGTGATTTGATGCCGTCTTTCTTGTTCGACAGTCCCCCGACGGCGCTTTCCAAGAGCCGCGCCGCCTTACGTTTTATAGGCCGGTTTTATAGGTAGTAGTGCGCCCGGTCAATTAACCCATCATTGTCCCTCCTGTCTCGGTTTCTTCCTGCCTATCCCCCCCCCCCCCCCCCCCCCCTCGCTGTCCGCTTTTGTCCGAGTAGAAATGTGGCAGTTCCCGCTATCGGAAAACTCTCTTATATCCTATCCCGAGACTGGGGAGCGCTACAATCAAGACAAGGGGACAACACCACATAAGAACACTACGAGACACGAGCGCAAACTTTCAACTGAGTTTATTTTCGACATGGCGCATATTTATACGCATCTAATCATGGGGCACACAAACATAAAAGCGTTAAACCAGCCAAGATAGCCAAGCAATCACCTAAACCATGCGAGATATGCGAGATTGTAGCGCTCCCCAGTCTCAGTATGTACGACCAACTAGCCCCCTACAAAGCTTTACTGACGTTTATATTCTATCTTTTGATTATTACTTTAAATTTTAATAAACCATTACCACCACCGTCGCTAACCAGGAGCTTTGTTTTGGCGTTGCTGATATGCCGTTGTGTTCAGCATTTTTTGACTGCGCCATTTATTTAGAGAGATAAATTTCACTCAAAGAAAATTCACATCTCGGGTCCTTATCGCTACAACGCGAGAATCAGCAGCAGGGAAAGGTTACGGATGTGGGCTCGCGCCGACGTCACACTGGCGCCATGTTGGTGCACCACGCAGATGGAGCACTGCTCATCGCGCGGTGAGCGAGAACATACGAGACACTTCCCGAGTTTCTCGCCGCCCCGTCAGAATGGGCTGATGACATTCGGAGCCACGCGCTCCCGAGTGTTCCCGCTAACCGCGATTAAGAGTGTATACGTTATGGGCTGATGGCATTCGAAGCCACGCGCTCCCGAGTGTTCCCGCTAACCGCGATTAAGAGTGTATACGTTCGTCTAATCAGATCAATCACAGAAACCTGGTATATACCAGATATGCACGGTGCACCTTCATGGCACATATCTGACTGCCTCCAGAGCTGGCCTCTACTGCGCGTGCTTCGCACGCCACTAGGGCCGCTGCGCGAATTTTCGCGGATCGGAGCCGATGGGTCGGTCGAGGTAGAGGAAGACGAGGCGCGCCGTCATGTCCAAAGGTGAGCGCAGTCCTTCGCCGTCTCCCGACGCACCGACTGACCGCCTCTTCTTGCTTTGCCGCTTTTTTCCCACGTCCTCGGCTCAGCAGCAGGAGAGAAGAAAGGTGCGCAGTAAGCCTAACCGCGTCCCGCCCTTCGCGGGATCTGTGGGTTCCCTGCCTAACCGCCTTTTGTTTCCTATCTTTCACGACAGGGAAAAAACGTAAGTGGTCACCCTTTACCGGCATCGGTCTAGTAAGTACGCCGTGGTCGCGGTCGCGTCGACGACACACTGCCTTCTGTCATTTTTGTTGGCTCCGCGTGTCCTGTCCGTGTGTCCAGGCAGTACTGTCTTCCGCTTGCCTGCCACAGGTTACCACACAGGCTACCACAGGTTACCACAGGGTAACCTGTGGTAACCTTGAAAAGGCTCAAGATTTTCGCATCGCACGCGTGAAACTGGAGTTGGAGACTGCTTTCGCGTGCCGCGGCAGTGGGGCAGACGCTTTGGCCCGTTGGTACTGGTGTGGGTCATTACATCGCAGGTTTAAAAAGCACGCTGATTAAGAGGGTGCTGCCGTGTGTCCAGGCAGTACTGTCTTCCGCTTGCTTGCCACAGGTTACCACACAGGCTACCACAGGTTACGACAGGGTAACCTGTGGTAGCCTTTCAGGGGCTCAAGATTTTCGCATCGCGCGCGTGAAACTGGAGTTGGAGACTGCTTTCGCGTGCCGCGGCAGTGGGGCCGAAACTTTGGCGAGTTGGCGCGGGTGTCGGTCATTACATCGCAGGTTTAAAAAGCACGCTGATTAAGAGGGTGCTTCGTCTTCTTGTTATGGTCCGGATGTGGTCCCTGACCTTCTGATGTGCCACATGTTCATTGCAAATGCGGTGAACGGTGTTATAAGAACAAAAGAAGGGAACATAATGCGAAAAGAACACCGTACTCTTACATTGTATCGTTGCGTTGTTTCAGTGGCATGGGCTAAAATGCTTACTAGTTGCATACTGCTAGCAGATGACTCACGGCCGTCCTTTTTGTCTTGCAGAGCCTCCCGCCCGGTTTTCAAGACGCAAGTCTGGTAAGTTCGCCAGTCCCGGCTGTCATCTGATATGAAGTTACGACGTAACGCGAAGCTGACGTGAGTTATGCATGAAAAGACAAGGTACACCCGTGTACCAACGAGGTCTTAACGAAACGTGTCGAGGTCGAAACGTGTCTTTTCACAACTTTTTTTCGTTTTTCTCAGAAAGGCTGCGCCCATTTTGGCGCGCTTTCTACCTGTTGAAAGAGGTAGCTATATACCGACTGACGTCACTGAAGTCTGAAAGATAGCCTGGTTGACAGTGGCCGATAGTGTGAATAACAACGCAGTGCTTCACTGACATGAAATGAGATAAGACGTAGACGTTCGTGTCCTGCGGTCTCGCGCAGAAAGTTGCTACGTGCCGCTCATGCCGTAATTGCCGCGTTTGTCTACCCCCCCCCCCCCCCCCCCACACACACACACACACACATTCGATCTTACACCCCTCGCTGGGGAAAAAATAAGGCTTACTCCACGGTCGAGCTCGGATATATCGAACCCAGATATATTTCCAATCACTGACTGCACGGAACACAGATTATCCCCTTGAAAATCCTGTGTGAAGGTATTGTAAAGTCACGCTGTATATCGAACTGCAATTTCGCCGGTCGTTCGATATATGGAACTGCGCCCCTGCAAGTGGCGCTCTTCAATCACTTTTCGCGCGCGGCCTTGACCACCTGCTGGCAGCCCTACGCATTTTCCACGCCGCATCGCTGTCATGCGGTGAAGCCAACTTAAGTAACTCAAGCCTAGCTGCGGCCGCCCTTGCCTGCCGCGCTTCACTGCCGAAGGCGTTGCGGAAACCAAACGTTACTTAAATTTAATGATCTTATTCTGTCTATAGTGTACTGAAAACTTGATTAGACATGATAGCAGCTAGTTTCAAAGCACCGTCCGCAGTGGCTGCCCTGCGAAGGAAATTGGCCCTAGAAAAGCCTGTTTGCTGCCAGCACACTGGCGGCCAGCGCGTCGCTCCAAGAAGCGCTGCTAACTAGTGTGGCTGCAATGTGTTCCCGCTTCTAGTTAACAGATAAGCTTGTCTATTGCCGTTTTTTATGTATTGATTTATCGAACTATTTCGCGTCATCCTTCGAGTTTCATGTATTTAAGTTCGACTGTACTAAATCAGCGCTTCCCCTTCTCCCCTCGTCTCGCCTTTCCGGCCATCCTGGTTTCCAAAGGCGGAAGATGTAATATGTATGTTTTTGGCACATTCTTTATTTTGTAGCTTCCCGCACCACGGAACGTGCGCAGCTTAAAGCAACAAACTCAAGACTGTAACAGCGCAGCCCCCCCCCCCCCCCCCCCCCCGCAATGCCAGTTGTGATAAAAGGCGATAGAACGGCGTACCTTCCTGCCTTATGCACTCGCATGCGGCCCGGCTGACTATAGCCGGATACAACTCAAGAACGAAGTGGCTTCTCCTCGACAAAGGACCCCATTCCAGCCAATATCGTCGGCGGAGTCTCATGACCCTGCTAGCGTGACAATGCAGGGAGTGGCTTATGAAAGGCGACAGTCCTCTCCTTCCATGGTTGAGGATACTCCCCTTCCTGCATTGTCATGCTAGCAGGCTCATGAGAATCGGCCGACGCCATTGGCTGGAAGAGGGTCCTTTGTCAGGAAAAATTCGCTTCGTTCTTGAGTTGTATCGGAATATAGGAAGGTAACTGGCCAACAGCACTGCCAATAATCTGCTATAGTTTCAGATTTCGGCGTGACCCACGCTCCTGAAGTTACCGGAAGTTTTCTCTCGCGTTGTCTATGGCTCAACCGCGAAAGCAATCGTTAGTGCAAGCGAGCCGGTTAATAAACAGCGCACAGTCAGGATTTCCTATATTGAAGCTGATTTGCATGAAAATAAATGTGTTATTTATTTATTTTTACGCATGGTGCTCTACGCGTCCTGCCGGGAACGGACGCTGACATAAGGCGCGTGCTACCCGCAGCTAGGCCGCGGCTGCTTTATACGCTGCAGATACGTTGATCCTGGCTTGCCTCCCCCATCACCTCCCCTAATTTCGGGTGGCTTTTTCCGTAAAAAACAAAAACAAAACAAAGTCGACTTATACGCGGCAATATACAGTAATTGTGATTGCAGCGTGCACATCACAATTTGGCACATTTAAGGGGGCAGGGGGGGACTACATGTTCATTAAAAGTTTATTTTCAAGATGACCAGGTTTTATTTTAATTATTTCATGGTTTTTGCCTCCAATTTTACTGGCAGTTAGTGTGCCCTTGTTCTTAAAGCATTGTTGTTATTGTGATGATTATGGGTTGCAGGTATGCTTAGACGCGTGTACGTGCACACAATATGTGCACCAGCTCAGTTCTTGAGGGATTCTTCAGTTGCAAGTTAGCATCTGCAAGTGCCTTTGGGCTTTCTTCTTCACTCTATCACTCTTTAGACGGTGAACTGTTGCCCCCAATGCCAGGAGTCAAAGTGTTCAGAAAACAGTACTGAAATTGTATTAAAGAGCTTTAAACAGTGATTGTTTAGCACCAAGAGAGATTCACATTGTTTGGGAACCTATCCAGGGGGAGTCTTATACAACTTTAGGTTGTGCGTGGTTCCATAGAAGTTTTCTTGCATTGAAGGAATGCCAGGTGTTTCATTTAAAACTCTAAAAAATTGTTATATATAAGGAGTTCAATATAGAAAGTGTTTCAGGAGCAAACTGTCAGTCATGGCAGTCGTTAGATACTATGAAAATCCTCTCTACATAGCGAATGAACCAAAGGCACTAACAAACTTTTTAATTAGTACAGGGGTAGTGCCAATAGGTAGTTTGAAGCCAGTGATAAGACTATGTGCTAGACTGGTTTTTGTTGAAACTAAAAAAAAGTAATTTCCTAAAGTCCTGCAACGCGAGGAAATCCAGCACTTTTTTCTGCATAGTACTCAAACTGAGCTTATGTAGTAAGCTGGATGTGAACAATCCAGTAATGATGTGTTGCAATAACTTTGGAGTCAACTTTTAACTGCTGCTCCATTGTATCGTGGCACGAACTTTATTTTGCTCTGTTGTTCTAAAAAAGACATGGCTACACAATTGGAGATGACTATTTTTTTCATCTAGTGCCGAAGCAATAGAAAGTGCGTGATGTGGTATATTTGTGCCAGTAGCTTGAATTGGGCACTATAAGGCACTGCAACAAGTCACCAGCGGATATTGCTCTTGCTCTATGCTTCCTACGTACCCAATGCTCTCTGTTTCGGTTTTGTGTGGAATTTGATTTAGAGAAAACCTAGCGCAAAAACATGCAACCACAAAGACAGAACAGACGAGACATGTCTTTGTGGTTGCATGTTTTTGCGCTAGGTTTTCTCTAAATCAAGTATGCTCCAACTAGCCCAAAAAGAGGTGTTAATTTTGTGTGGAAGTAGTGGCCAAATTTCTTCACACTGCAATGCTTCAAAGAATGGCCTTTTCTTCGTTGCTGACCTGAACTACGAGAGTGCAATAATGAGAATAAAAATGGGGGAGTACACTTTGCGAACAGTCACAGGTCACAAATGGCATCTTAATAGTATCCCCCCAAGAAAGAAGTAAAAAGTATACAACAGTTGTATCATGCCTGTACTCACCAATGGGGAAGAAACATGGAGGCTAATGAAATGGCTTGAAGCTAAGTTTAGGACAGCACAATGACCTATAGAAAAGAAAATGATAGATGTAACATCACAACAAGAGATGGGAAGAGGGCAGTATAAATCAGGGAGCAAATGCAAGCTAATAATATCCTAGTTGAAATCAGGAAGAAATGGGCTTGGGCATGGCATGTAATGTGAAGGCAGGATAACCAATGGTCTTAAAGGTAACGGAGTGGATTCCAAGAAAGGACAAGTGTAGTGGGGGCGGCAGAAAGTGAGGTTGGGAGATGAGGTAAGGAAGTGTGTGAGGCGAAGGTGGCTATGGCTGGCACAGGACCGTGTTAAATTGGCGGGATATGAGAGAAGCCTGATGATGATGATTACACCAAGGAATGAAAAATGATCAGAGGGGTACATAGAATAAGATTTGATTGAAAGGGCACTTGGGTGGTTGTTGCATGCTTGGAACTGAAGACCATGAACTTAAATTTGGCAGGTTTGATTAGAAGTCCATTTTTAGAGCACCAAGTAGTAAGGTTATTGAGATTAATTTGAGCTGAGATATTAACGTGTGCAAATATTTATCTGAAGAGAGAAGTTCTGTATTAGCAGCATAACCAGTTCAGGTGATCAGTTCATACATGTGGACACGACTTCAACACTATCAAGTCTCACCTATACAAGGTGCAATTTCTACAAATGTAGATGCAGTAAAATGTGCCGGAATCTGAAACATGTTGTATAAAAAGATACCCGAGTCGAGCGTGAGAAATCAACTACTGCATTCCATTTTTAAATGGATAGCTCTGTGTTTTACGGCAGCGCTATGTGAACCCCAGCAGTCTGTTTTTTAGAATACAACATGGCTCTGTTTTACGGTAGCCCTGGTATTGCTTCAGCGTGAGTGTCTATTTTCGCTTGCTTTTTTTGCAACCTTAAAAGCGTTTATGTTCCTAAAATGTGTTAGTTTGTTTAAGGAATGACTTATTATGACAAAAATGAGTGAAAAGAAGTATAAGTGAGACCTTGAAAATAGTAGTACTGAATCACGACACATATATATAAGCACCCAACAGAAATGGCATGTTTAATCATCGGGGAAGGTTGGAATTTCTTTTTCTATGCAATCCTGTCATGGTCTTGAAAAAATGTGGAATTATGAAAATTTTCCCTCCACTAAATCATAATTTGTGCCTGAAGGGGTGAAGAATGCAGTTTATGAAAGGACAGGAACAGTTAGGAAATTGATGCATATTAGGAATAACAGGGATCCTGAAATTTAGCCCTGTGGTATTCCCATGCTGGTAACATCTATCTTAGAAAAGATATCCGAGATGCACACTGTTTATGGTTAGACCAGTAACTATGAAAAAGCTTTAAAGATATTCCGTTAATACAATAATACATTAGCTTAGCAATAAGGGCATCGTGGTTAATTGTGTCAAAAGGCTTAGTGAAAACAAAAAAAAAAAAACAGAATCAGTGTAGTCGCTTTTATTGCCTTCTTATTTGCATTTGTCACTGGTGTGAAATAAAGCAAGATTAGTCGAGTCACACATTTGAGTTTATTTAAGGAGAACATGAAAAGCTTTGATGGCAAAAAGTTGTGACAAACACAAGTGAGGACTGAGAACTTGTGCTTCATTTAGAAAAACGGCATAACTGCTCAGACATGAAGTTCGTGACAGCATGAAGTTGGGCCAGTTAGTTTTGTACGACTATAAATTAGTGCAAAGTATGGGACGAGAAGAAGAGGGACGACATGAGTGCTCATATATTTTGCATGACAGTCATAAACTGCCTTCTCTGTTTCTTCATAATGCCCAATATATGGTAAACATCTCAAACAACTAGGAAAATGGAGACACCTGTCAGTGTAAATATCGAGGTTGCAAGAAAGCACCTTAACTGTACTCTTAAGAGAATTTTGGCTAGAAGAGTTTCGCAGTGAAGCTGCAATAATAGCCGTCATTTCGTGATGTCTCTTTCAAAATACAGGCATTTAATCTTGGTGGATACATTCTCTCGGCTGTTCTGCTACCGTTCCAATAGATTGGTTTTGATTTAGTGGCATTAAAAGGGTCTTTAGCCTTCAAAAGTGCTACGTTAGTCTCGGTTTGTTAAGATGTATGCACAGCTTGATTGAATAGAGAGATCCCGGACTTTTTCTTAAGGAATGGCAACAACACTTTCGTTTTAGGGGGAAACCATCTCGCAGAGCAGAATGCATGTCGTTTCAACAAACCTCAGAATATTAGATGAGGAATTCACGCCACCTGTGTGTGAATGTATTTTTCCTGTCATACATAACATGCACATGTGTGTGTGTTTTTTCTATGTGACAGGTTCGTGGAGCAAGATGGCAAAGCATTCATATGGGGAAGGGTGGAGGACATGCATGCTTTGGCTACAAAATTGTTGTATTGATTACCCTGTGTTGAAACTATTTGAATTGGCCTCTCGTCTTCCTCTGGACCACCTGGTGGTAGTTTTTCTTAGCACCTGAGAGTATGACAAACACCCTCTCCAAAGAGTTCTGAACAGTGTTGATATTTGTGAAATTGTTGTTTGATTGCCACGCACTGAGACTGTTACAAAAGAGCCCTTGTTTTTCTGTAGACCACTCGGCAGCATCACCGTGTGGTATTCTAGTGTCGCCTCAAACGCTTATTTGCACCCGCAATATAGAAAAATGTTGCTCAATATCAGACATGTATTTTTTAATATTTCATATCCCAGTTGCTACATTACTTGCAGGCATAGGGTGGGCGCAGCCGACAAAGGACAGGGTTAATTGGAGAGACATGGGAGAGGCATTTGCCCTGCAGTGGGTGTAGTCAGGCTGATGATGATGATTCAGTCTGTATAAAATGTTGATGCAGATACAGAGCTTGACCAGCCTTTCGTCAAATGGTCAACATGAAATAAAACCCAATGCCTTCAGAAGACAAGCTTAGGATGCCTAGAAGAATGTCTTTTTCTGCTGAAGGCTAGGGCTTAAAGTATGATCTGGCTGGAGCGGGCGCTGACTTCCCCACCGATTTTTGTAGTAGGCTCAAGCACCTTCTCGGCCTGTGGACTTAAAATATGTGAAGCATATGTTTTTTTGTATCTAAAGCCTTGTGTAGATGTGTACGTAAAACTGACGCTGAGGGCGTGCTCACGAATAGCAATTGTATATCGGCTCATTCACCTGGCGCTAGCTCTTGCTAGCTCGTAGCTCAGCATGCTTTGTGAGTTTGGCTTTCTCTCAGGTATGCTATTCTCTTGTAGGCGAGGCTTGCGAACAGATAGATAAATAAATGAGCAAATGACTACAACTGCATGTCTATGTGGGTGCATAAAGAGAGGGAAAGAGATGGGAGGGGGAGAAAGACCATGCTCATAAAGGCCAATTTTTACAGGAGAACTTGATGGGCTATCAGAAACATTGCAACTTAGATGTGGGGATCCACATGTTTCCCTTTGCATCCTATATTGTCTTTTTTATTTGCTCTTTTCTTTATACCACGTGGTTTTTAATCTATGCATGAAGCTTGGGAGTACACTTGCATGAGCTTCTTTTCACCTTTGATATGAACAAGGTATTTCTGTTGTTCTGGTTCACTAGTTGGTTTACATTGACCTCATCACACTGATGACGACAGTAGCCAAAAGAATTGTGTACTTAGCTAGGGCCAACCTCTGAAATCGTTCTTGTGCTTTGTGCAGTGTTTGCCGAGCACTATGACCCTGCTGAGGATGAAGACGATGAAGGTGCCAAGGTGAGCTGCGTTATGCTTGCAAGTGTGTACTGGTCTGACGGTTGAAAGTTACTGATTGGCTTGAAGAGACTGAAATTCGGACTAAGTGATAAAACAAGTATTACCCCACCTGGACTGCAGTGCAGGCACTGCTGTCCACACTGAGGGCTCAAGGGTACTGTGAACAGAAAATGTTGAGAGGGTATGTTTGGAAACCTTGGTTTGGTGGCATCTGGATGTGTTGGCTATTCTGAAGAAGCTCTAAGGACTCAAGGACTTATTGATGTTGTCCTATATTGACTGACTACCGCGCTGGGATGAGAGAGAAGCCACTGTCATAGAATACTGAGCTTTTTATAAGCTAGAAAATGAGTAGATATTAAGTGCGGGTATACTTTTTTTTCACACCCACACTATAATAACTTTAAGTACTTCTTTTGTTTGCGAATCTCTGGGGCTAAGTCGCCCCGTCAACTACTTCCATTTAGAGATCAACCTCCACGTCATATTCTACGCCTTGAGTCAGAATCGAGTGGCAGGAAAAAAATATTTTATTTTCAGCTTCAAATTTCTCAGTAATGAATACATCTTTTGCTGCCAAACGAGTGCCAGCAGAGCCAAAATATGCCAAACAGTAGAATTTTTCTGAGACAGTTTTGGGTGATTTTGGAGTGGCCATTTAATATGCAACTCAAGTGGTATAAAAACTCTCTTCCATGTTGCTGTCCTTGAAACTGGAGCTGTGAAACTCCAGTGTGCATGTGTGTGCATAGTAATAATATCAGTGTTTTTTGTTGCAGAGGATTGAGTGAGGGTGGAAGGCTGGGCTAGTTGGTTGTTGACCATATTATGGTGCCCTGTCTTCTTTTCTTTCTTAGTTCTAGTCTAAAGGGCTAGTCTTTTTAGAATTTGCATAGGGTGTTTTTAAGATACCTTTAGTCTACAGAAAGTTTAATCTAAGGTATTGTTGGGTGTGAAACTTCATTTTGGATATGATGGCACCTAATGGCTAGCACAGTGTGTTGACTTTGCGCACGGTTACTCAACAAGGGCCTAAAACTAAAGAGTTTACTGCTGTTTCACAGGATACTAATGCCTTTCATGATCCTGTGGTCTTAACTGCATATTTCAAGGAGCTGCTATGGTGCCTCACCTTTGTGGATAGAGTTAGCCAAATTCAGCATATTTCTATTCTGCTAACTGCGAGTAAAATATGTAATCACAGTACAGAAATGTAGAACATGTTGGAGAGGTTTCGATATTTTGCTCTGTTTTAAATAATTATTGCATTTATGTTCTTTAAAGTGTTACTTCTGAATGTTTCAACTCTTACTTCCTTTTAACTGTGCACAACCTCAGTGCAGTGCTTTCAATGGTTATAGAACTGAACAGTGAATTTTATGCCTGCGAACACAGTCCCTCTTTCTTCTGCTTTATGCATGCTCTACAGCCATTGTGCCCAATTCTAGCTAGGTTTTCTGTGTTGTAACCCCAGCACTCATTTGCCTGTTCAGTACCGCTATGTTTGGAGTGCCATTGTCATTTCCCTTTTATTTTTGCTTGGAGGTGGGAAACACTTTTAAGGTGTGCTGTGTTAAGTTCAAAATGACAACATCGAACTCCGCAGAATGGAGAGCAGTGGCACCGGTGTATATGGGATGTGCCTCTCTGCCTGTTTTCTTCTGTCGCCAGGTGGTGCACCCGAAATCAGACGAGCAGCGTGAGAAGCTCAGTCAGGCAGTCAAGAACATCCTGCTCTTCAAGTCCCTGGACGTGGTTGGTGGCCTTTTTTGCTAATACAGTCTGATATATTTGCATGTGTCAAAGTGAGCACTTAAAGCCCATAAGGCACTGCATTTCACCATGTGGGGTTTTTTCAGTCTGCATCAGAACTTAGTAAATGGGCACTTTTTACATTTTATTTTCATTGGCTACTGGCTCTTTGCCATGGCTTATGGTGGTAGCAGAGTGCCATAATTGCCAAGGCATTGCAGAGGGTTTTCTCCACCGTTATCCTAGGGCATGCTTTTGTGGTGCTATGCTTTCAGGCAGTATGAAGAAGGCTGCTGCATTATATCTGCTTGATATGTTCGGCAGCAGGGTATATATCGTGTAGGAAGGTGGTTTGTGTTCACTTTGTTTTCTTAGAATGGAGCCTAGATAGTTTGAAGCCTGCAAACAGTTTTTGTAATGTCATGAAGGGAAATGCCATCTACTACTCACAGCCAGACGTCAGCCGAAAAAAAAACAAAAAACAGCTTTCCTTGCTTGGAATAAACTTCAGAGTTGGAGAGCCTTGTTCACCTGAGGATTGGCAGCTTCTCCAGCCTCAGTACTTGCTTTCGATATTTTGAACTGGTTTCTTGTGCAAGCCTCTCATTGATCTTACAGATTTCTGGGATAGGTTGTTAGGCTGGTCAGGTAGGTTGGACCTAATAGAGAAATTGAAAAATAGAGCACACAAAGGCTAGAAAAGGTGGTCCTAAAGTGCCATGGTGCTTCTGCTTCCTGTTTTGCTCTGTTGCTTCTATCATTTGACTCTTGAGTCTTGGCTGAAGTGCCTGTAGTTTTGATATTGACAACTCTTTTTGTGTTTTCTTGCAGCCTCAAATGCAGGAGGTGATAGATGCCATGTTCGAGCGGAAGGTGAGTGTGGTGCCATTGCTCTTGCTGCCTTTTCATTAAGGAGGGCGGTGGGGCAGAGGAGGAAGGGGTGCATGGGGGTTTGGCCAGCCGCCCATATGTGCGCTTTCCTCAGTGGGAAAGTATACACAGCAGTTGTATCCTGCTAGTACTCACCTATGGGCCACAAACTTGGAGGTGGTTGAAAAGGCTTCAAATTAAATTGGGGATAGCACACAATGGGCTACAGAAAGAAAATTGATAGGGGTAACCTAATGGACTCAAAGGACAGGGGAGGGAGCGAGGAAAGAAATGCGAATTGCTCCCTTACTTATGGACAGGGCATACCGTGTGGACAGCAGTTAACCAATGTTTCATTAGTGTAATGGAATGGGTTTGAAGAGAGGGTAGCGGGGTCGGGGGGTCAGATTGGGTGGTAGGGTAGCTGCAGCTGGTGCTGGTCAGGGTTTAATTGTAGGCCAGCGGGAAAACTCTTTGTCCTGAAGTGGACGAAGTTCAGCTGATGACGGTGATGATATTCTCTATGCGATGTGCAGGTCAAGCCTGGTGATGTAGTCATCAAGCAGGGTGACGATGGTGACAACTTCTACGTGATCTCTAGTGGCACCTACGAGATCTTTGTGAACACTGACAGGGAGCAGGACAAGCTGGTGGGCAAGTACGAGGGCTCCGGCAGCTTCGGCGAGCTGGCCCTCATGTACAACATGCCACGAGCGGCCACCATCAAGGCTGTGACAGAAGGTGCCCTGTGGGCCATGAATCGGCAGACATTTCGGCGCATCGTGCTCAAGAGCGCCTTCAAGAAGCGCAAGGAGTACGAGAATCTGCTTGAAAAGGTCCCCATGCTCAAGTCCCTCAATGTGAGTACATAGTAGTTTGCCATCGCAGAGTGCTCATAACTGCAGAGTTGTATGTTGCCTCTAATGCTGCACAGTCTATAGTAAAAGTTGGTATTTAGGGTCACTTTTTGATAGTCTTAGCTGTATCTGAAGGGCCCTTTTGTGTTGGTGCCCGACTTAACATGGCTAAGTCATATTTGTGGCTTTTCTTGGAATGTGCGCTGTTAATGTATGTGCATGATTTGTGTATTATTTGTTGTGCAGCCAAGGTCATTGCTCATTTATCAAAATGTAGATCGCAGAATACGTTTGCTATCTACTAAAGCTTAAAGGGGCTCTAATGGTCATCAAAATTTCTTTACATGCCAAATTAACCAGCCACGGTGGCCCAGCGGCTGTGGAATTTGGTGGTGCTAGTAGCAACTTTGATTTTCAGAAGAAGTAAAGAGGTCTTTAAGGGTGGGCTCCTACTTGTCCAAGAGTCCATGGGCTTCATGGAGAGCTCTGATCATGAGCCATATTTGGCCTGTTAGTTGAGCAACCAGCAGGGTGGCGTTCCTTGGGGATGCAGTGTGGGTTGCACTGCTGAGCCCCAGTACTCGGGGCTGTGGAGGTCACATTTCTGTGGAGACAAAATGCAAAACCCTGTGTGTGCTGTCCATTGCCAGTGCTTGTGAAAGAAGAACCTAGTGCATATGAAAAAAGAACCCAGTGATGCGATTGCTGCGTCACTTTAGCCAAACTGCACCAAACTGTGACAAAAAGCTGTCCCTGCTACATTCTGAAGCAAGATGACAAAATATAAGTAGCCTGTGCCAAAATTCCTACTTCTATAAAAAAAAGGGGGGGCCCTCGGGTGCAGTGTGTAGCATGTAATAAACTGGCGTCATGTCACTTTGCTTGGCTGGAGTGGGAGACTGCACACTACTAATGCTACTGTGAAATTCTTGGTTGGGGAGGGGTCGTTCGCTTTGCCCTGTCTAAAATTGTTAGGAGCCTCAAAAACGAGTGTGCACTGGTGTGTATGTGTACATGTGTACATGTGTACATGTGTGCATGCTGTTCAGATCAGTGAGGAAGCAGTGCAATTCTGAGAACTCATATTTGTATTACTAATGACTGGCTGCAAATCCCTAATTGTGATGGCTAAAAAGTTGATTATCAGAAATTAGTTAACCAGCTAACTAGTAACTTTATTCACCTGTTTTCTGATGTCTGCTGACTTTGGTATTATTCTGCCACGGAAGCAGTCTTCATGTCTCAAAAAGCCTATTTAAAAAAAATTCTGGTTCACCTGCACTGAAAGAACTTGTATGTGTGTGTGTACTAATGTACACATGTACACAAAAGTGCAGCTTTGGGACATTAAACCTCATATACCATGCCATATCATGCCATACCATAACATGCCACGCCATGCCACACCACACCATGCCACGCCATGCCACGCCATACCATGCCATACCATATCACACCATACCATACCACGCCATGCCACGCCATGCCACGCCACGCCACGCCACGCCATGCCATGCTATGCCATGCTATACCATACTATACCATACCATGCCATCTTCATGCACCCATAAAACCTATAAAAGGTCCTTGGTCTTCATGTTGAAAATTCTGCACAAACCCTACTCAAACATGAAGGCACTGCTAAAAGCATTCTATTAAAAAATGTGGCCTCTGATACTGGTTCATAGTTTGCTCTCTGCGCACAGAGCTGGCACTTGCTTTACTTCATAGCACTTCATAGATTGCCAGTCAAATCACATGACCACATGAACCTGGCTGCAGCACTTAGTGAAAGTGTCTGCGTTGGGGTAACTGTTCCATGTCATCTGTTCTGGCAGAAGCCTGAGGCTATGTGTGTTGAGTGACACTTTTTCAGTGCTCTTAAATTTTTTGTGCGTGCATGTGTTTGCAGAGCTACGAACGGATGAACCTGTGTGATGCCCTGATGCCTCGGTCGTACAAGGATGAACTCATCATCAAGCAGGTGTGTTTGCTCAACCATCACTTCAGCGGTTTATGTGCTCCTTTTTTTACAAATTTTTGCTCAAGGAGTGGTACTTAAGAGACCTAGACACACTTGCAGCGGTCTAATGTGCCTTGATTTTTTTTTGTGAAGCAGAGGTAAAGTTTCATCCAAATCATTGTTGATGGCACGGTCTATGTCAGAAGTAGAGCCCAAGTGGCTTGCATTTAAGCTGTACACTGGGGTCCTTGTGGTAGAGCTCATCTCACCTTCAGGAGGTTTGGAATGCTGGTGATACACAGCATGATCCGGAAACAAAGCCCTGTGCTGTGTACCTTTCACAGAGGCTGTGCAGTAAAGAAATAATGTTACAGTGTGCGTAGCACAGCGCTTTGCCAATGCTTTGATTACTTCAGGATCTCCAAGAAAACATTGATGCTCTATTTGTAACAACAGAATCAGCTGTAATGGGTTTTTGCATTTAGCTAAGCTGGACATTTTAATCTGGGCTAAAAGTTAAACTGGATGGTACTGCCTCGAGTGCAAGTTGTTACATATTATGTAAACCGTTGTCACTGTCTTCAGCTCCTCAATATTCAGTGATATAAAAACTAAAGACATTTTTAGCTGGTAAAGTTCATTTCGTGCTTCTTTGTGGCATATAGGTCTTGTGTAGTCACATTGTACAATGTGCAATATATTTGAGACCCTTGTACAGCTGCCAGATGTCGTCTTGTTTTTTCTTCATTGTTATTTCACTGTCGTGGTGTGAAAGTCTTGTACAGGTTCTGTAACGGAACATTTTTGTAGCTTATAGGTTTGCAATGCCAGTTGCAAGGTTTCTCAGTGGACCGTGTCATGATAGAACAGAATATACAACTTTATTTAGCTTATAGTACATGATTAACCAAATTTGTACTGTAGCATTCAGTATTTTTGGGGTGACATAGAACGTCATCTAACGGCGAGGGTGGAAACTGTGTGAGGACCCTCTTATGCTACCTATGGCATCAAGACTGCCAGAACCGAGACCCTCGTTAAGCTATTAGCAGATAAGGCAAATGAAATGAGGGGCTCATTTGACAAACATATGAAGGAAGCCAACAGTCATAAAACCAAGGTGCACAGGGGAATGTTTCTATTTTTTTTTTTTTAATGTGTAGTGGCAATGAGTTAGTTTATAGAAAATTACTTATAAAGCAGCAGAAAAAACAACCATGGCGTCGATGGGACCCAAATCCACAACCTGCGAATATCGCGTCCGGTGCTCTGCCAACTGAGCTACGGTGATGGCTGTCCAATCTGCTGCTTTCGTGGGTATTTATGTTTTTCTTGTAAGCGTACCTTAAGAGTATTCACCGGCGCCACCATCGCCCATAGCGGTGGATGTAGCACGTCCAGTAATACCGCGAGTGTGATATACCTTGAGAGTGTTCACCAGTGCCACCCTTGTCTATAGCGGTGGACATAGCACGTTCAGTGATACCAGGAGTGTGATGTGTGTGTGTGTGTGCGTGCATGCGTGCGTGCGTGTGTGCGCGCGTGTGTGTGTGTGTCTTTATTCAGTAATTGGATTCTTAGATTTCTTTCTTGTTGGGATTTATTCTTTTATATTTCTTAGTGCTATGGTTGAGGTTGTTTCTTTGTGAGTCCTCGTGGTCGCCTACACCTCTGTAACCTTTCTTGTTCAAGGCTTTATTGTTCTTTCTGCCATGTAGCTATGCTTTATGCTTTCATGAGTGAAGGACCCTCAAGTTCCTTTGATATGCCTGTATGATGAGCTCTTTGTGTATGAAGAGAGTTTTCATGTCTAAATGGCTGAGCAAAACAGTGCCTGTTCCAATGCCATACAACAGATATGTGCGTAATTTGTATATGTACTGCCATTTCGGACAGTCTGCTGTTGCATCCTGTGACCATGTGTGTGCGTTACTTGCAGGGGGATGATGCCGATGGCATGTACTTCATCGAGGATGGCACAGTGCGCATCTGCGTCAAGAAAGACGTAAGTGATACCGAGCTCTATCCTGAATTGTGCTTCATAATTTTGTTGGTCACTGAAGCACTGCAGTTTTGAAAAAGTACTATCTGCACACACACCTAATCAACAGCATTTGCCATGTACTAAGGTACTTTCTCAGGTACTGCAAACAAGGACTCCCCTTGAGGCTCTTAGTTGTGAGCTGATATTCAGTTTCTTCACAGTATAATTACCTATTTCCAAACTGCTCCAAATTCCTAGTATAACTGCTCAAAACTGCTCCTTTTTGGGTGCTCCAAAATTTCTCCAAATCACTTTTTGGTAGTAGCACTACTTAAATACACTTTTTGCGTTATGAACATAATTTCTGCCAAGTGGTATGAAATAACACTTCGAGAAAACTCGCTCAAAAACAACGCACTGTTGCTCTGAAACATGCATATCGCAAAGGCAGATGTGGGACAGATGGGCTCGCTCGAAGCATATCACCGGTGCTACATCACCTGTTGCAGCTGCACCCTCGCCAAGAACTGTGCCCTCTACTCGCTGCAATAGGCGTGCTTTGCAAGCAGCTCCATGCTCGCTCATTGCAGAGTGCAGGGGCACTTGCCACAGAAGCAGTGCAGTCTGGGCACTGTAGTGAAATGCCCTCTTGCAATCGAGATCTATCAGATTGTGTACAAACATAAGCTTCAGTGCATTTGAGAAGCAGGTGTCAGTGACTCATTTCAGTGGAGTCTCGAACAAGCTTGTGCTGCTCACGAACGTGTACAGTTGGTGCGGCCTGGGCTACTGAACCAGCCGCAGTTGTGCATATATGCCATTATGCCATTTACGCCATTAGGGTGCCGATCTTAAGAAGGCCACCAGTTGCACCTAGCTTTCGTTTCTACACATGATTGTTCCTTAGTTCACTTGAGAACGCCTGGGCACAGCACACAGGTCAAGAGCACAGGGCGGCCCGCATAGAGCACCAGGCACACAGCACAGAATCCCAGAGCACGCGCGCCTCCGAGAGTCTTCGTTCATCTCTTTTTCTATCCGTTGCAATATCACTGCAGTTTGGTAAAGATTGCGGCTTAGCAACAAATGATAGCTTGAGCATATCTTGTATTTACTCTACAACACAGTAAACATTAATCATTTGCATGAAGTAAAGTGTAAACACGAGAGAACAAAGCAGGCCCAGGCATCTGCGCTTGGTTACATTTTGTCTCTCCCTTTTTTTTTAGCATAGAATCGCTTCATCTGCTTAATTCTTGTATTCAGCGCTGAGTGAATGCATCTGTTGTCATTTTGGACATTCGAGGTTATAAGTGCATCTGCTTGGAGCTGCTGCTAGGCTGCTGTCAGATGCTGGTTTAGCACAGGAACTAATTGTTGGCACACAACAACAGCGCAAAGTGAAAATTGATGCGCAGGTCAGAAAAAAGTAATGCTGCAAATACAAATGCATAACAGGCAAAAGTTTGGCAAGTTTTCTTGGTGTGGCCAGCAGAAGCAGTAGTTGATGGCTCAGCCTAAAATGCTTCTTGCACACTTTCATGATGGATGTTTACACACTCAGAAAGTTCATTGGAATGTCAGAAAAACAGGACCGTGGTAGTGAGAACTAGGCCTCTGTATTCCTCTGCAAGAGGAGAGACAAGCAACAGCACAGTGTCATCCCATAATAAGTAGGCAGCTGGATTTGTGGGTATGTTGCTAAGGAAGTGAATGACAGCATTAAGTCGCTGATTGTGTCATACCTGATCATTAAAAATTTGTTTAAATGATACAGAGTCTGAGTAACTGCTACAAGTGGGCCTTCACTGGATGTTTTGGTTATCACGTCACTTGTTTTGGGCATTCATTGTGACAGACAAAACCTAAAGGTGCTCTTTCATCAACCACAGAAATTGTAAGGGGGATGATTTATTGCTCTTACTTTACAAGATTGGAAAGATGTACTACCAAAACTCACTGAAAGTGTTTGCTGATTGCAGTACTCAGAGCAGGTCATCTTTATCACTGGTCTGTGATGAGTGTAGAACTATCATCATATAACTAACATTCAGCATGTGGAGTACTAGTTTGGCAGGCATTAGTGTAACAGCCTGATGATGTGTGTGTTGTATGCTGCTGCAGGGCGGAAACGAAACGGAAGTATCCAGGATCAGCAAGGGCGGCTACTTTGGAGGTGAGTACCATGATAAAAAAAGAAGCTTCTAAGCCAGTTATCGAGAAAGCAGACAAACTGCAATGAAAAAAAAATTGCACGGAAGAAAAGCATTTAGAAATGACAGACGCCTGAAAGAAAGTTTGCTCTGCATGACCCTGTGTAGACCAGTATAGGTTTATATAGGTCTGTACATGTCTATACATAGGCCTGTATAGGCCTGTATAAGCTTGTGCAGACTGTATACAGACTGTATAGACTACAGAAAAGACCATGTATAGGCCCTGTATAGTAAGACTTGATGTCTCAAGAAGCAAGAGCACTCACTTTCACAAAAAAAAAAACTGCAAGAGACAGAGGTTAATAAGCACACCTGTCACCCGGCCTGGTGTTATCACCTTGCGGTTCATTATGTATCTGAGCATTTAATGAACCACAGTGGGGCAGCACCATGAGGGAAGCTGACTAACTTTTGCATACTTCTGATACTTTTTTCAGATTCCCTCATTTTGTTTTTCATCTTAGCTTTTTTTTATTTACATTTATAGCCACTCAGGTACTTAATTTATTGGTTCTAAGCTTATACAGTTAAAAGCTCGTTAATTTTGAACATCACGGGACTGGGAAGAAAGTTTGAATTATCCGATGTTCGAATTATCGAATGGCCTTGAAAAAACTGACAAGAGCCATTTGCATTATGGTATATGTACCGTATTTACTTGCGTAATGAACCCACTCGCATAACGAACCCACCCACCCCCGATTTTTGCCTAAGGATTCGGAAAAAAAAAAAGCGTCAGTTGTTAACACTTTCCTCCATTTCACACCGTCACAGTCCACAACGCATTTCTTGGCAATGCGCCCAGATGCTGCATAACATCACGGTGTGTTTACCTTTTGACCTTAGCTCTAGCAAGGGGGAGAAGCGAACTTTGCAGAGTGCCAGCACTTGTCCGGTTGTGCAAGCCTCGTTTTCGGTACGTTCGCCTTAAGGGCGACCCACATGGAGCAAACTTGCGCTGCGGAACTCCGACACACCGCCGCCGTGCAGCATCGCACGCGGCAGAAAACGGGCGGCTGCCGCCAGACCGCTGCTGCCAGGATTTAGAAACGGTGTGATTCCATATGCTTAGTAAAATGCTGAAAAGAACAACTGTGCATTTACAATTAAGCTATTATTTATTCAATGACGACAAAGAGGATGAACTATTCTTTGTGACCCCTTTCTGAACCAAAATAGTTAGCCTGTTTGAATCTCCCGCGCTTCCCGACGTCAACCGACGCGTAGTGGCTAAGCCTAGCATCTTTGAAAATCCTGTAGCATCCTGAAAATCTGGCGCATTTCATCGCTAAAATTTTGTGCTGTGGGCATCTTCAGGCAAAGCAAAAGCTTCGTGCGACTTTTGTTTGCCGTGGCCATGAAGCACAGTGTAGCAGTGGCGACGAGTTCGTGGTGAAGCGAGAGGCCGTTTCAGCAGGCATGGCCATGTTGTAGAAGCGGGCGGAAGTCAGACGCGGTCGTGCCCTCATTGGTCCGTGCCGATAGCCCACGTTGGCCGCTTCCGGCCAGTGGCTGACCGCGTGCTTCCATTGGCGACTGATGGGTGGAAGGATGGACGACACTCGCAAAGAAAAAAAATTTTTCCCACGTAATTTGTAGCGCCCGTCCGAAGTCATAGCATTTCATGGGCGTTGGCTGGGACTGCGCCGATGGTACTTATCCGCATTTCCGAATTAACAGGACTCGAATTAACGAGTGTTTAGTTGCAAGTTTCGGAGGCTGCGCGGAAATGAGGGTAGGCAGTTGCCACCGCGGCCGCCAATCCCTACCCTCCTGCGCCGCTGGCCCCCGCGCTGGTGATGGCGCCATTTAGGCTTTACCAACTGTTCCATAGTTTTATCTGATTCCATCTTCTGTCCCTGTTTAGGACGTGTGCAGCCTCTAACTATGCGGAGGTGCTTTTTTTTTTGGCCACGTGCTGTGTGCCAAGCCGCCTAGACACAGCGGCGCATAGTTCGAATTATCCGTAGCAGAACCGACTCGCTTTCGAATTAACGGGCTTTTTTATACACAGATCTCTATGGAGCTTGGCCGGAGCAATTAGTGTAGTTCGAATTACCCAAAAATTCGGATTATAGAGGTTTGAATTAACGAGCTTTCACTGTACTGCATCAAACATATTCTTGTAGGTGTGTTTATTGTCTAGTTTATCCGCACTTTTCTTTAGCTCAGCTACGGTGTGCTATCTAGCATATTTCACTGTCCTGGTAGTGTTTGCTTATTTGTTTATAGTGTCATAGCGCCTACATTACTCTACAAATAAGATATCGGCAATAGAGAGCAACTTTGCCAAGTGTGGTGCAGTAGTTTGAGCTTGCTGTTTATGAGGTAATGCTACACACTTTCAGTCGGGAGAAAGTAAGTGCACTGCAAGGTGTTGTTTACGAAAGGACTGCTTGATAGTTAAGCTCCCTGGCAAAAAAGTATAAATACATGGGGGAGTGGAAGCACCATGCAGTAGTGTTACTAACTGCTTGGAGCCAGGAAAGCAACCATACCCAAGTATTTGCCGCATCTTTTCTTGATGCTCACATTTAATATGCAGCATACAATGAGCATTTTGGAGTGCATGCAGAGGTGCTTTAAAGCACTACTGGTGGTCAGTTTGACTGTTGCTATTGCTGCAATGCAAAGTTTGAAGGGGCTTGTATTTCAGTTTAAGCTACTAGGTGCTGTGCCAATTGTACCTTTTCAGAATTCATTCTAAAAGCTTTTTAGGATATCACATTTCATTTCTATACTCTGCCAGCCTTGGAGAGATGGTGGCCATCATCCAACATTTGCTGCAGCAGCACTGTCTTTTACTATAAATTTTGCCGTTGTTGCTGTCTTCCTACGCCCCTTTATTGTCCTGTAGAACATGGTTTGATGCTACAGCTTCTGGTTACACAAGTTATTTTCTCAGTGTACTGTTGGCAATGTATAGGGCACTGCAAAGGTATTGGCTCTGCTAGTCACGCTACCGTATATTGCAGCGTATAATTGGATCTCTTCTTTTACAAAAATCACCATCCGGTATTGGGGGTTGACCTATGCGTTGAGCCGTGGTTTGTTCTCAGCACGATGCATGGACCTGTGTGGGTCAGAAAACAAAAATTTTTAGGACGATTATTATTTTCCATACTGTGAAATTTGAGATCAGCTCTCTCAGTGTCTGAGGCTCTGTAGGCTCATTGTTTTGCTTTTGCTGGGTCATCGACACGTCTAACGATGATATTAGTTCAATAGTAGTATTAGTGGATGAACACGACGATGTGCAATAGACAACACAAGAGTGTGTTGAAATTTAAACACTGCGTATGATCGGCTGCGGCGATAGCCTAGTGTTGTCACGCAGTGACCATTGAAGCTGATTTGTTTGCTGCGCTGCGGGCTTGAATCCCCGTCGCAGCAACGTTTATTTATTTATTTATTTATGGTTTGGCTCGGTTACACCGATGGCGGTGAGACGGCTCAACCAATGAACGGACGCTTAAAGGGGCTCTGAAACACCTTCCGAGGAGAGCACATTTACTCGCTCAATCACTGCATTGTGTTGTCATGAAAACCTAAGCCAAATAATGCTGCACTTCTACATGCAGCGGAGAACCTACAATCGCGCGAAAGTTGGCGCCACTTCCTAGTGATTTTTTCATGCTTGCACCTTCCTCCGTTGATCGCACCTGCATATACAAGTTGCGAGGTGGCTACCAGTTCGATTCTTTCAGATGTCAGACAGCTCTGGCCAATAAGCCACATAGCTCTGGCAGGTCAGCAAGCTCTGCTCCCAGAAATGTGCCAGCCTTTCAGCATGCAAAAAGCGACGGAAAGAGAGGGAATGGAGTGAAGACACTGAAATTCAAATTTCGCCTACAGATAACATAGCCTCTAGAAAGCTCATTAATAAATTTTTGCTGGACAGTATTCTTGAAGCGGTATGCTTTAATGTCCCAGGCATACCATAACTTTATTGGAGCCCATTTTAGCCCCTTTTAAGAACTGCAGTCTAAAAAAAGGTGGTTTATTCATCCCGTGAAAATCAGCTCTGCTAACTAAAATTGGAACTGCGCAGTTTACCCGGCCCGCTATTGCTGATGGTCATTTTCTTGGTCGAGCTGTATACAGCGCGAGAGAAAACTTCTGGTAACCCTTAGAGTACGTGTCGCGCTGGAATTCGAAACTATAAGGTCGTTGGGAGTTTCATTTTCTGTCTACTATAGGCTAGTCAGCTGGGCTGCACGCGGGTGTGGAAATGCTTTTTTTTCTTTTAATCTCTGCTGGCCTTGCACGGTTGCGTCATTATGGAATTGCGCTTGCTTCTTGATGACATATTCGGTAGGAAACTGCATTACTAAGAACTAATGTGGCGGCAGGGGCTGGGGAGTATCGACTTATTTTCATATATGTTCAGAGCAAAATTTTTATTGGCTAATGGTCTGTGAGTAGGGGAGGAGGGTTCAATTTATATTCAGTGTAGACATGCGCGTAGTAGTATATGTGGTTGGCAGCAGCCACATTTTTTTCGAATCAGGTTCTGAGAACACTTATATAAGGTGCCTCTAGCCTCCGTTGTGCCATTTTGTGCGTGATATCTGATCTGTGTGTGCGTCTTCATTCAGTGCCATTTGCCGCTGTCTGATGCACGTGTGTGTTGCTGTTCGATGTGGTTGCTGCTGCAGAGCTGGCATTGCTGACCAAGAAGCCCCGCGCTGCCTCTGTGTACGCGGTCGGGGCCGTCAAGCTCGCCTTTCTCGACGTGTCGGCCTTCGAGCGGCTCCTGGGGCCCTGCAAGGAGATCATGATGCGCAACATCGACCAGTACGAGGAGCAGATGATCCAGGCCTTTGGCTCCAAGGACGTTAAAGACCTCCGATGATGACCCCGAGCACGAACCTAAATTTTAACCGCCACCCTCCACCTGTCTCCCTCCCACGTTCACCCTCCCCAGTCCCCGTTCACCACCTTACCCCAGTCCCCGTTAACTAGTCGGTCGGGGCGTTGCGCAGCCCTCGCTTCCTGCAGCGGCCACTGCCGTCGCCGCAATAAAAGAGCCACACAGAGCATCGCCGCCAGGCGGAGCCGCGTGGTCGTAGTCCGCGACGACGATGCCGGCGGCACTGCGTCTGCTCTCTCTCTCTTGGGTCAACAAACGGTTTGCGCAGGCAGAGAGCACGCGCTTTCGTTTCGGCCACACTGATGAGCAGCTCAGAGTTACAGACAGTGCAGGCACCGGGACAGCTGGCGACTGCCTGAGGCGTTATTCTGGTGAACCTTGGAGAGGAAGGAAGCTCACTCTAACAAGTTCTTCCATGGTGGGCAGGCCGCACGCTGTCCTGGCAACCAAGAGGAATGCTTGTGCCATGGTTTTATGGTTGCGAGTCCTCCTCTTTACGCCTCATGGGGTACAATGGGAGTTGTGCAGCGCGGTTTTTGCTGCCGGAGTGTTTTCCCTCCTTTTTGTCGTTGTCGTGGTTCGTTCGTCTTTGTAGAGTCTCTTGTGGCGGCGACAAGAAGGGCTAGCTTATGCTTCTGTCTTGCTGATGCGACGGCACTGTGGCGCTGGGCAAGAGTGTGGCTTTGTCAATACTAGCTTCAGCTTGGAGATCTAGTGCAACACTAAATACGAAACTGTTGACATAGGAACCACACGATGCAAATACATGAGCAGGATTGCAATTGCTAGTTGGCGGCCCAGGTGTTTGTCTTGTGGCTCCTGTGTCCACATGCTCTTTGTTGAGGGCTACACTAGATCTTCCAGCTTCAATGTCACGCGAAATGACCTGCATCCAGTCATTGTTCTGACCTCAAGGCAACACGCACAAGGCCTCACTGCGGCAGGCATCACTGTCCTGGGAGCCATGTTGTGTTCTGCGATTTGCCAAGGTTAATGTTTGCAATGACTTATGACATTTGCCCAGTCCAGTTCAAGCCCATCACCATGGTTCCAGCGCATGCAGCGGCCTCGCATTGTATAGGCATCTAGCCTGTCTAGCTGCGCCTACTGCTTGTCAAAGCTATTCTTCCTCAGGAGGTTAGGGGGGTCGAATGGTACCTTATTTTCCTAAGTAATATAGTTTGAACTGTTTGAACTGAGCATAATGTGAAGCGCCTGTAAGGGGATGCACTCGCTTTGAGTTCGGTCGCTCCACCAGTATTCCTTTGCACAGTCTGGCCATTTGGTGTGATTGGAGTGGCCGTGCCGCTGATGAAACTAAGATCAGATGTGTCCACTAGTGTTTCTGGAAAGTCCAGGTGGTCTACCGTGACGATGGAAATGCGTCATGAACAGTGCCCTCGTGGCTGTTTGAATGCCTTGTGTTCGCTTGGAAAAGGAAACTGCTTGAACTGCTCTGGCTGGTTCACTTTTTGAGCCGCTGTACACAAAGAGATGAATTTTAATGGTTAGGCTGCCCCGTGAGATTAGGAGAAGCTTTCTAAGGTTTATGAGGTGTTTTGCTGCTGAGTCTCGTGTCGCTGGCTCAATAGCTGGCCGCACATTTTTGTGCTGGCTAGGAGCGGGAGTGTGTTCACGAGTTAAATGTTTTATGGAGTGCGCCCTGCAACGTTTTCTTTTTCGGTGCCCAGCAGATGTGGTCAGATTCATAGGTACTAACTATACATGATGTATTGCACTGACGTCATCGTGGCTGTTGTGTTGGTCATGAGTGAGCTGGGTAAAAAGTTGTACATACTTGACTAGACTGCTTATTAAAGAGTGTACAGCTGTGGCATTCTTTGTACAGTCCACATAGTCAGTGCTGGAGTTCGCACATGTCTTTGGTGTCATATTTTAGTGACACATGCGCTGGGCTCTCCTATATTGGGCGGCCCAGGTAGACCCCAGTCCGGCACCGTGAACATTGTGGAAATAATCTAGGACAAAGTGCACCAGTCAGTTGGCTTTAAGCAACTTCCATTGGAGTTGTTCACTTTCATTCATGTGACCTCTTCTTAGGCGCGAGGCCGCCTGGTCTCCGATAAGACTTTGCTGACATGATGCTCACGACTTGGGTTTCAGTAGACATGCACTCATTGATCTTCTGTGTATGGCATTTTTATGTGTCATGGCCATGCACCTGCCTTATTTGCTGTAAATTTTTTATGACCATTGTCCAATACAACTGAAGAACAAAGCAGCAGATTATATTCACAGGATGCTCTAAAACACACAAAATTGACCTATTCTCATGACATCTTGGTCTACCGCCTTGCATGTGCTATGATGTCATCACAGATTGCTAGCAAGTGGAAGGCAATTGACTGCGATATGGCAGTGCATTGATGCCATTCGTTAGAGGGGCTCTGCTGAGGTGCATTTGCCGCTTTGGTCTTGAGTTATATGTGGGTGCAGGTTTCAATATGTTCACATTACACCCTCCTCTGTATTCTTTCCTCCATGGCTGTTTCCCAGGTTCATGATTGTGGAGGCCATGGTGTGACGTCAGTGCAAGCCATTTTGTAGATGCTGCTTATTTGTATGCATAAACTCGAGTGGGCTCTCTATACATTCTACTGGCCGCTGAAAAAGAACGTTTATGAAAAATGTGTGTGGCGCCTATATCATATCGTGTACAAAGGAGTGTCATCAAGTTTTTGAAAGTGCGCGAACGTCTTGAATGGGCGCTTCGGGACTGGCGAGCCTGTTAACTCAGCCGATTGCCTCGCTTCTGTCCACACAACTTGTTACGGGAAAAATGATAAAGTCTAGGCGTTAGTTATAGAGCGAGCAAGCGTTCGTTAGTCTTGGGGGAGCATGAACATTGACACATGCTCGCGTTATAGCTATACATAGCAACGTATACTGCCGTTAGGGGTTTAAAAATAAAGATGATCGTATAAGAAGGTGCGCACCATACGGGGCTGTTTGGAAGTTCTTGCATCTCCACTTCGCTTTCACCGCAGCATGAAACCTGTGTTTTTATGTGGAACAGAGTTGATGTGTGTCTCTGCTGCACACTCCTGGCTGCACACACCTGACAAAGCATGATGTACAGTCCGGGCTTAAGACAGCTGGAATATGATCTACGGACTTGGCTGGGGACAGGTCATGATGTATGCTAGCACGAGAAGACATTTGCACAATAACAAGGAGGGACACGTTCATTAGTAGATTTATTTCATGTGTCGGTGCATGTCCTTGTGCGCGGTCTTTTCGTGCTGCCGCCATACATTAGCCTAGTGTTCACCAACTAGCCCACATTGGTGCATTGTTAGTTTTCATGTTTACCACCAGGGACAAGACTGGACGATTATGGCACAAGACCCAGGCCTTACTGCAAAAAGGGTTGTCCAATGAGTAGATAACTATTCAATAATGGAAGTTTACCACCGATCTGAAAATCTTGCCTGCGGATTCCTGGTACCTAGCCTGTGGGTGGGCATCAGGAAGCGTCCAAGAAGAGAAAAATGATGGCTGTGGAGGAAATCGTATATGCGGAAATTTTTCTTTCCCGCAAGTTTATTGTCTAAGCCTTTGTTAGGCGTGTGCCCGGGAAAGCCGGGTTGGGTCGTCATGAATAATATAGCCTTTTATTTATTCGAGCCTGGATAGCAGCTCGCATAAGCGGAGAGCTCAACGCGGCCAGTGTACGCATTGCAGCCGAACTTCGTTTGTCTCTCTATTTTAAAGAAAAGAAAAAAATTGTTGTTCTTGTTTTTTGTTGAGTGTTTATATATTTTTTTCTCGGGCATTCCCTGGTGTGTTCTCTTGCCATCATACTTCTGTCTTTATTCTCCGCCGACTCCTTTGTCTTTGTTTATCCTCGCTATAACCTTTCCTGTGATGGAAAGTGGGGCGGGATGCACACGCATACACACACACAGCCCCCCCCCCCCCTCCACCCCCACCCCCCCCCCCCCACTGGAAAAGCCAGCTCGGGATTGCATTTTTGCTGCTTTTGAGTGTAGAGTCGCCTATGTGTAGTTAGTTGATAAAATCAAGTTTGGCAGTGTTGGAAATTTTTTGTCGGGAGTGTTATATGGAAGTTGATGGGAACGGCCAAGGAAGGGTGCCTGATGCTCTCCCTGCCGCTGTCGCCTTGTGTGTGTGTGCGTGCAATATTGCCATTGCTGGTGTGTCTGATCGAAAAAATACCGTGTTCTTCTTCATTTTATTGTGTGTGGCGCCATCTGTGCGACGAGTGCAGCAACATGCACGCCTCTTCTATACTTCCTCTTCCTGTCGATATATGCATTGTTTGTTGTGTCTGCTTTGTCGGGCCGCTCCTCCAGGATGTGGCGGGAGACCAGCACCACCATCACCACCAGACTGTTGTCGTACACGATGCCCTGATGCCTGTTCTTGCTCGCGCTCTCTGTCTTTCTCTTTGTCTTAGTTGTCTATCCGCGACGGGCCTGCCTGGCCAGTTTTGTGTAGCGGTCATGCAGGCGTACAAGAGTTGGTCTTGAACAGCGCTGCATGTCTGTCTCTCTGCTGATCCTCCTCTTCAGTAGCTTCGCTCGATAGGCAGGGAGCCTTGTCTTGAGCCAATCAGTTGAACGCGATAGGTACAATCTGAGAAGAAAATTAAAGTAGTAAAGATTAGTCTATGTAACTGCCGGATACGTTAGCGAAGAACGGTAGCTTTTGCAATGCTTACGCCATAGGGCATTGTGACTATCGGTTGTTAGAAATTGCTCTTTGGTAACTGCGTTTGGGCGCAGCATAATGCCCTTATTTCTTATTTAAGGATGTGCATTTGTGGTGCACGGATTGGGTTGTGTCTTCTCTTGTGAAGACCTCCAAACAAAACTTTGTTCAGCCTGGCTGATTGGCGATGACTTACGCGGTTTGGGGCGACGTCTGGTGTCATTTTTGGCCAGCTCTTGTGCGCATGCGTGGCCGCTCGCCCTTTGCGGGCGGCCCTCGACCACCGAGCTCATTCCAAGTGTTCTTTCTCCTGTGTTCCTCACGTGTACGCGTCTGTCTTGCGCACGCTGGAAATAAAGCAAAATGGCTGCCGCTCCTCCGGCAGCGGGACCGGGAATCTGGACTGCTCACTTGTGTGTTTTAGGGTTGAAAGAGAACAGACTTCTAGCGTGTCAGAGACAGCCTTGCAAAGTTAAGTAGCAACTCTAGACAGCCTTTGTAAAAAATTCGCGGATTCAATAAGCATCAATTGTGTGGAGATAATTTGTGCTTCTGAGCACCCTATATCTAAGAGATCGTCGCAGTGATGCAGACTTAACGCCCACAATGGTGCCAAGTTAAATCTCGTGGCATGACGAGATTTGACTTGTCAGATTAGTATACCGGAAAGCTGCGCCTCAGGGATATCCCATATATATCCCACGTGGTGGTCAGTATCCATGGGAAGTACGAAAGTGGTACTGGGAATGTCTCGCATACAACTTTATGGCCACCTGCTGCTTCACCGAAGGAGATCAGAGGTGAAAAAAAACCACAGAGTCCAATTGGGAAATTCCCAATTATGTTTTTGGAAGCATCAGTTGGAATAGCCGCCACGGGGGCTGAGTGGTTATGGCGCTCGGCTGCTGGCCCGAAAGACGCGGGTTCGATTTCGGCCGCGGCGGTCGAATTTAGATGAAGGCGAAATTCTAGAGGCCTGTGTACTGTGCAATGTCTGTGCACGTTAAAGAACCCCCGGTGGTTGAAATTTCCGGAGCCCTTCACTACGGAGTCTTTCATAGCTTGAGTCGCTTTGGGACAAACCGCTACAATCTAAACCAAACCATCAGTTGGAATGTCTGGAGCATTGCAATCGAATGTTCCAAACGGATTGCCCAGTTGTTCTCAAATAGACAGTTGGACATTCCAACTGGAGCCTATAAGAACTATGGCTTCGCTGTTCCCTCCTATCTGAACTGGCACTTCGAAGTGTGCGATAGGCCAGCGTACATGATACATATACCTTAGCAACACAAAGTCCAGAGGTGAAACAAATCCATAGTGTTCACTATATATCTACTGATATTTGTTTTCTTCAGGTTTATATACTCTCCAGTGGATCCTCCTCCTCAAAGCAATGGCACTGTTATGTGGTGGGAAGTTATTGTATTTAACCACGACTGCAAAGATGGTGTGACGAAAACAATTCAGTAGATTAAGCTGCTACGATTTTTTCTTCCAAGAACCTTATTTCGTGGTTCTGTGCTTATACAGAGCAATATGCAGATCTCAGTCATGGAAATTGCTAGCTTCTAATTGGGCTTTCCAATTGGAACTAACTGGAAGCAATTAGCAGATCACCAAATTGGGAGTTCCAACAGAACCTCCCATTTGGACGATCCAATTGAAACCGTGAACCAATTGGACTGCACAAATAAAAGTAAGGCAACCATGGGCTACTAAGTTGGATTCTAGTTCAATTGGCTGACTTTGTTGGACCTTATGGTATGTTTTTTACTTGGGATACCCCTTCCATGTCCACACAGGACTTCACAAGTACCTGTCAGAGACTCGCTGTGTATTGGGTCTATATTTTTCTTCACTATTCTCGTATCGCACTGATATTACTTGTTTCGAAGGGAAGTTCTTGTCCTTACCAAAGAGGATGGGTAACACACCAGGGCCAGAGTCCTTCAATGCATGAAGGACTCTGCCAGGGCACAGATCCACATGGTTTCTTCGTTTTTATAACCATTCACTGATAGACAACACACCATTGCTTTTAGTTGGCGCAAAGTGGGCTTAGCGCCTGATCATTCGTTCTCTTGCTGTGAGAATGAGAAATCCCGTTACAGAAATATCAAACTTGTAACAACTGCGTACGGAACACTCGTTCGTTGATCACAACAGGCACATTGTGTCCGCGGACACGAAGCTTCCTGGGAAAAAAAAATGTACAGATGATTACGATACCAGGTAATGCAAAATTTAGGCGTACCTCCACGTATTTTCACGCCACCTGCCATGGCTGGCAGATGGCGCATTACGCTGCTAGTCGCCCTCCGAGATATTTTCGTGGCAGCCACCTTCCGTTTATCCATTCCTCCGCTTTCGCCGAGGCACGTGGCGTTTCGCTCAGCTACTACCTGCCAACACGCCAGCTGTCGCGTCCCCTGTGGGCAACCGCGTGGATGCGTAGGACCTCTGCGCATGCGCAACGGTCGTACGTAGTCTTCGGTATGCCAAATCTCTCATCTCGTCCAACTTTCTTCTTTCACTCCCTCCTTTATCCCTTACTTGACGGCGCGGTTCAGTTGTCCAACGATATATGAGACAGATACTGCGCCATTTCCTTTCCCCTCAAAACCCAATTATTATTATTATTATCTCGTCCAACGCCGTGACGTTACAAGAGAAGCGCACAGCTGCTTTCATTGCTCAGCCCCAGCTCGCACCTAAATTTTCTCGTTGGCAAGTGTGCCGCGCTGCGTTGGCTGCTATCGCGAGGCGAGCGCTGACCTATATGATGATTTCGTCAGCACCTGATAGCGATTGCCAGATCGAGAACATATAATTTCTTTTATCTGCCATAAGTCGTACTGCAGTCAAGTAAGCACGGTTGCTGCAGATCTATTGTGCCGAATCGGAACCCAAGATAATGTCCTCGTGGGATGTCCCGTGTAAGAGGTTCCAGCATGCCGTGCGGTGCCAGGGAAAAAAAAATTGAATATTGAAAATTAATTTTGGGGGAAAGGAAATGACGCAGTATCTGTCCCGCGTCTCGGTGGACACCCGAACCGCGCAGCGCCGTAAGGGAAGGGATAAAGGACGGAGCGAAAGAAGAAAGAGGTGCCGAAGTTGAGGGCTCCGGAATAATTTCGACCACCTGGGGATCTTTAATGTGCACTGCCATCGCACAGCACACAGGCGCCTTTGCATTTCGCCTCCATCGAAACGCGGCCGCCGCTTTTGGGTTCGAACCCGGGTACTCCGGATCAGTAGCCAAGTGCCCTATAGCCACTGACGATACCAGGACACTGGGATCGTTTTCGAATATTCCTGAAACAAGGGGTTCTTACTGGGTGCGCTCATACCCGTTCTGAATTTACTCTTATTTTTACGGCTCCATATCACGAGGCGTACTGTGAAGCTGTCGCTAGGTTTAAAAATAAGTGCAGGGTGTGCTGAGCGTGCGACCACCGCTGTCGCTCCGAGCACTGCCGTTGCCGAAACATTCCGGTATTCATGATGGTCGCTGTCCGGCACACGAAAACTTCAGAGCTTACTTGCGCGGAGAAATTTCGAAATTGCTCGAAATTGAAGCAACATGCGACGTCCATGCACGGATTAGCCCATGTCGGCGCTCCAAGAGGGGCCTGATAATAGCGGTGCGAGAATATTCGAATAGCGATTGGAATAACCTTCTATTCGATGCGCTGAAAGAATCGAAGTGTACATTCGGAGTTATTGAAGCAATCGAATTGCTTCGAGTGCTCCAATAGTGCAGGAATAATAGGCACGAAGTTCCAATAATGCACGTCGTACTTCTTTTTGGCGGCTGTTTTAAAAACCGGAATCCATTCACTCTAAACACGATAGGAAAAAAAAAGGGAGTAAGCTGGCCTTTAGTGCACTCTCTTTACGGGGTAAGGTATGCTGTTTTGAGGATCTTCAAAACATGCAGGTCTCGAAAAGTTTTAACAGTTACGAAGATTTTAGCCGAGACTTCAACCTCCGAATTGGGAATATACCGTTGTCAAGAGGAAAATCAACTTCGGAACTTTGGCTGAGTATATTGCACCCTAAAGGGTGTGCGATAGAGGATAGCTTACTCCATTTTTACTCTGAAATAGTCTTATTCGTGCTTAGTGCGATCGGATCAAAAGTTAGATTTTGGCTAGTTCGTGCTTTTGGAAGATACGAATGACACCAGCGCAATTAAACGTGGGCATGAAAGCGCCCGCCGTATCTTGTGTGTCCCCGTTTAGTTGCACTGGTTTCATCTGTACCTTGCAAAGGCATCTACTAACCCAAACCTTACTTTTGATCCAGTCACTGAAAAATTGGTTTTTGGGGAAAGGAAATGGCAGCATCTGTCCCACATATCGGCGGACACCTGAACCGCTACCTAAGTTATGAAGGAGGGAGTGGAAGAAGAAAGGTGCCGTAGTGGAGGGCTCCGGAATAATTTCGACCACCTGGGTATCTTTATGGTGCACTGACATCGCACAGCACACGGGCGCCTTGCGTTCCGCCTCCATCGAAACGCAACCGCCGCGTTCGGGTTCGAACCCGGGAACTCCGGATCAGTAGCCGAGCGCACTAACAACTGAGCCACCGCGGCGGGTAGGAAGCGAAACACAAAAGGCGCCCATGGGCTGTGCGATGTCAGTGCACGTTAACGATACCCAGGTGGTCGAAATTATTCCGGAGCCCTCCACCACGGCAACCCTTTTTTCCTTTCTTCTGTCACTGCCCCTTTTATCCCTTCTTTTACAGCGCGGTACAGGTGTCCGCCGATATGTGAGACAGATAGTGCGCTATTTCCTTTCCCCAAAACCAATTTTTCAAAGAGTGGATCAAAAGTAAGGCTTGTGTTAGTACATGCCTTTGGAAGGTACAGATGAAACCAATGCAACTAAACGGGGACACACAAGGTAGGACGGTCGCTTTCATGCCCACGTTTAATTGCGCTGGTGTCTGGTGGGGAGGAGGTTCATCATGCAGAGTTCGATATATGGCGTCCGAGAATAGATGATGCGGCAGTGCTTAGGCAGGTTTTGCAAGGCGTGGTTTGACGCCGAATATCGGAGGCCAAGGTTCATATATGTAGCTCTCGCCCCTATAGGAGATGTGGCACTAGTTGATTCTTTGTTGCCATGGGGAGCAATGGTGGTTTTCTTACTCTTATGACATGACAGTTTTCATTTTCCTATCTAATGCTTAGTGCTGGATATGCTCTAGTGGACTGCTGCGTCTTTCGACAGCCGTAGCTATACATAATGTTTCACCTGCGCCATTTCCTTTTCCCCAAAACCAATTTCAAAAACCAATTTTCATCACTAAATATACCGAATGCTTTCTCTTCATCTGTATCATAATTCATTGACCTGCTGCTAAGACGTGCTAACTAGCAGGCTGGTTAACTAATATTGAATAATTAACTTTTTAACTGTTACTGTTAAGCTCCTTAATGAGAGGAGTGTAGCCTACCGTAATTAATATCCATATCAGTTTTTAGAATTTCGAAAACGCGCTTACCCTCAGCGCTGTGGCCCAACACATTTTGGCTAAATTGCATGCGCTTTCGACAAGCTTGCAGGCAAAGCAACCTCTCCTGTGCTCGAAACTCGTCGAAATTAGTCTTAGGTGAAACACCCTGCATAACTTCATAAGTTACAGAGCCGTACGGCGGTACCGCCGCTTCGCTGTTTTGTACGAATATTCGCATCAGTAGCGAATATTCCTAAAATATTCGATTCGGTGTAATGACTCTTCGATTCGGTTTTCAGCTGAATAATTCGTATTTGATTCGCTAGCGAAGCTGCATCTATTCGATTCAGTTTAGAAAAAGTATTTTTCGCACACCTCTTGTTGTTAAGGCGCACAAACTGTTAAAAGCATGCCATACAGTCTTAAGTTTCGATTTCGCAGCTTGAATTGGCAGGAGCAAAACTTCTTTACCCTCCCAATCTGAACGAAATACTGCTGGGGTCTTTGTCTTCCCAACGGGTGCGTGCGTTTAATGAAGATGTCTCGCTTCGCCCTTAGTCGCCTTCATCTGGAGTAGCCTACCAAGCTAGGATTCCAGGACAGCACTTGCAGTTGTAAAAGAAACGCTGAGGAGAACATCCAGTTTTTGTAGCGAGAGCTACACTACGCCACCTCTTCGACCCTTCAGCGTGGCACCACTTGAGCCCCGTGGCGGCGCTGTTGGTCACGTGAGTTGATCAGGTGGTGCGGCTGTTGTTCACGTGATGTGGAGCAGCTGCTGCTGCAGGCGGCGCGGCGCGCAACTGCTGCAACAGCTGCGCGCATGCGCCGTGTCAAGTGGGACGAAGTTGAAGAAGGAACGCCCTACGAAACGAAGCGGTGAAAGACTGACTTTGCAATTCGACTGAGCGAGTTCCACTCGGCCAGATGTAGCCATCGCGTTTCTCCTGGTTTAACCAGAGCTAAACCACAGCCATTTTTGTTCTTAGTAGCATTCGATTCGTAGGTAAAAGAAAACTTCGCCCTGGTCCGAAGTTCGAATCCGGGACCACTGCTGCACTGGAGCAGTCGCTTCGCGAACTGAGCATAACCGGAGTCGCTATAACATATGGTGGGGTCAGATCGAATTTATCAGTAACTCGAAGTGGAAACTAAGCCCCTAAAGCGCCTAAGCCCCTAAGCCCGTAAAACATTTGATCAGCCTGATGTATTTAACTGTTCCGCAATAGAAAAAAATCATTGTTTACAGAATTCGAGTTATACAGCTCCCATTTTGTTAGCATGAATTATTACCATACTGCATGCAGTAGGGATATTTTCACTGGCCACTTGAATTGCTTCCTTCTTCATCCAAACAGCGCGTGACTGGAACAGCCTTCCCACTAGCACCATCCTTCTTACAAACCCGGAACATTTCAAGAAAGCCATCGAAACAATGTTTTATTAACACCAGGTTGCCAGCCCACCCCTCATGTAAATTCCTCACCCAAGGGCCCTTGAGGTATCTGAAATAAAATGAATAAATAATAAAAAATGGAACTCCTGACGTATAGTGACCACGCCGAAAGCCTTAAAGACGTTTGGTGACTGGCAGGAAAAGAAGGGGCGTGTGGTCTATCCTGAGCAATTCGAGAAAAAAATAACACTCGAAATCATCTCGGTTGGGTTATGAAAACGGCCTGTAGGGGCGATGCTCGTATTTTTTTTTTGCCTTTTCTAGCTTACGAAAGCTCTGTTTTCAGTTAAGTATAGCGTATTTATCATGGAACGCGGTAATCAATAAATATAGAGCAATAGAGCATAGAGCAATATGTTTTCAGATAGATACTGAAGCATACTGACGTCACTCAAAAATTAATTAATTTCTGATTCTAATAAGGAACATTATTGAAAAAAAAGTCTGCTTAAGCAAGAGCAGTGAACGTCCTTCCAATTATTTTCCACAAAGTGGGCCTCCTTACACTTCCTGAAAACAAATTTATACGGAAATAACTTATCTACCCAATAGAATAGCATGGGTTCAGCATATGCAACAGGCATCTAGCAATGTTGGCCAAATGTTTAGTGGAAACCCCCAAGGTGGAGGAGATTTGTAATAAGGGAGTAATTACTCATTGACACCCACCCGAGTGGTGAAGCGGTGGTCCCGGGTTCGAACACCGTACCCGGACGAATTTTTTCTGAGTAAGCTGTGTAGCTTTTCTTTGTAGCCGTATGACTGCGCTTGGGTGGATCTCAATGAGTAATTACTCCCTTATTAGGCATCTAGCAAGTCTAGTAAAAATCGAGCTGAATAATCTATTTCTTGCGGAGTAAATGACCACAGAAAATTTTTTTTCAGAAATACCGCATAGAGACTTGTATTGCGACCACAATGATAAACAGTGCTTGGTGCATAGCCAAGGTCTTGCGTCGGGTTATTCAAGTGACTTATGAGGCTGCTTCTGGCACGTTCCTTCATCTCCTTTCTTTCTTGCTTTCCGCATAGCCCGGAAATTCTCTTGCTATTACGATGTTTGTTGTCCATGTGGTACAGCGCCAGACAACAAGATGCATTTGGCGGGACGTACTAAAATGTGTGCTTCTTTCGCGGATTAAAGAAGAAATTGAGCATCGTTGACTTCGCAATGTATTCGGGCAGTAGAAAGCAGCTATTAGCTTTCGCAAACTCCAGCATATAGTGTCCAAGGCGACAGAAACAACCGATGGCGGTCCAACAGTAAAAAAACAAAAATAACAGCGGCAGTGTTTCCGAAATTGTACTACTGAGAACCAGAAATTTTTTCGCACTCAGTAGTTTTCTGAAATAATAATAATAATTGGTTTTGGGGGAAAGGAAATGGCGCAGTATCTGCCTCATATTTCGTTGGACACCTGAAACGCGCCGTAAGGGAAGGGATAAAGGAGGGAGTGAAAGAAGAAAGGAAGAAGAGGTGCCGTAGTGGAGGGCTCCGGAATAGTTTCGACCACCTGGGGATCTTTAACGTGCACTGACATCACACAGCACACGGGCGCCTTAGCGTTTTTCCTCCATAAAAACGCAGCCGCCGCGGACGGGTTCGAACCCGGGAACTCCGGATCAGTAGTCGAGCGCCCTAACCACTGAGCCACCGCGGCGGGGCAGTTTTCTGAAAGAAACACCTTTTCAGTGCGAACTGGTGTGGTTGGCACCATATGAAAGTAGCATCCATTGCTTATATGAGCACACAGCAGAAGATGTACATCAACAGTCCTGGCATATTTTAAAGCTTAAAATGAAAAAAAAAAAAACATTTACATCACGTTCCTTAAAGTGCCCTCTCTTCAACACAGAAAACTGTTTCCAAAACATTTAGTACAAGTATTTTAAAACTGCAGAAACCAGAAAGAAACCATGACGTTAAAACAGATCAAACTGCGAAGTCACGGATGCTGTCTCAAAACGTATTGTGCACGCGTTAATTGGTTAAACTCACTACACGTGGCATACTCATATAGTGCACTTAGATAACGTCGCTGTCCTTGCTTCAAACTTTGATGACCACCTGAAAAGGCTTCGGATAGAGTCGGAGACAATCAAGTATTCAGGGCTCACTTTGTCTACAAGGAGGTGTGTTTTTGGATCACATCAAAAGCAGGGATGGATAACGCCCAGACAGCAGAAAACAGCTGATTTCGCATAGTTCCCGCAGAATGCCGACAAGAAAGCCGTTCGAAGATTTTCGGGACTATGGCGCTTTTTACCGCCCGTTTGTAAAGGGCTATTCGCGTATTGCCGAGCCCCTGACGTACTCTTCAGAGGCAGACCTACCGTTCCGGTGAGAAGCACCACAAATTGAAGCCTTCAAGAAACATGAACGTCGTTTGAAAAGGCCACTAGTACTCGCCCACTTTCATAAAGAAGCAGATACCAATATTCATACTGACGCAAGTAGCTTGGGCCTGGGAGCTTTGCTTGTCCATAGAAGGAAACAGAGCGAGTCATCGCTTACGCCAGTCGTTCGCTCTCAAATGCAAAGGATAACTCTACGACGACTGAAAAAAGAGTGCCTCGGGATCATATGGGCCGCATCAAAATTCCGCCCCTACATTTACGCAAGGCCATTTGTTTTCAACTACTATCACACGTTATGCTGGCTTGCTACCTTGAAGATTCCTCAGGCTACCTCGCTTGATGGAGCCTGCCACGGCAAGAGTTCGACGTGACTATAGTTAACAAGTCTGGATGTAAGTACTCCGACGTCGACTGCCTGTGACGAGCTCCTGTCGACTCACCTCTGTAAAAGGAGCATGACAACGCTCATACTCCGACCCACAACGTCTCACCGATTTCTTGAAAGGCAACTCCTCTTCACCTTCACCAGCTTTCAAGCGTAGGTTGCTCATTCCGTTTAAAATAAAAGGCATCGAAGTGAAGAATTTCTGCCAAACAAGACTGCTTACCTTTGCTTCGTTGCTGTCAGTCTTTTAGGAGAAATTCTGAAGGTTTCCCACGGCAAGCTAACAGCCGGATACTATGAATCACGCGCATGCTCCGCCGAATTCAAGACAAATATTACTGGCCGCGGGTATCCGCCGGCCGATGTCGCACGGTATGAGAAAACTTGCTGTGACTGTCAACCATGAAAGGCCATGCCAGCTGGACTATTGAACTCCTTACCGCTATCGACAAAGCCCTTCCAACTGATCGAAGTGGATGGAATGGATCTTTTCGATCCTTTCTCTGCCTCAGCATCTGGTAACCATTGTGGCGACCCCCCACCTGGCCCGCCACGCCGAAGCAAAAGCCCTGCCGAGCGGCACAGCAGCAGAAGTCGTGAATGAATGAATTTTTATTTCCAGGAAGAGAGATCTCGAGTCAGGCTGGTGCCATCCTGTCCCGCGTTTGTTCCCTCGCCCACTCCGCGATATCAGCACGTCCGTGGCTACCGGCGCCGCCTAGGTGTTCATTACATTGTAGGTGCAAGTCAGCCCGATAAAGAGCTTGGAGTCCACGTCATTCTGCTCGTCCATTGTTCATAACGTTGTCACACCCATGTGACAGTGATACGCTCTTATGCACATTATGCATTTCGAGAGAGAGAGAGAGAGAGAAATAACTTTAATTCGCACCCGTCAAAAATGAGAAGGAGAAGAAGGCCTTAACGGCAATTCATTCGAAAAAGCTCGCGCTTTGCTGCTCGTCGCGATGGGTTCGATGCCCGGGGGTACGGCGGTCGCAATGGGGGAGTAATTTTTTTTTTTCTTTGAAGCGATGTTTATTGCCTCAGAGCATAAAGGTTATGAAGTGAGAGATGAGTAAGATGCTTAAATAAATGAAAAAAGGTGGGCTGATTTGATGAAATCACGAAGTGAACGATGATATGGTCCCTGTGTCCAGGCAATATAGCAATCCGGATTGTCCGGTGAGAGTCCCACTGCCACCAGGTGCCGAATTCTCGTCGGCTTCAGCGCCAGGCATTCCCACAACAGGTGGTGGATATCCGCCTCACAGTTTCTGTTCTTGCAGACTTGACACCCGAGGCGGGGATATAAATCTTTGAAATGCAGCCACTTGCGTGTCACAGCTGGAATTGGGGCAACCCCGACCCGTATCCTCCGAAGCGCAACCTCATCTGCACGGGTAAGACCATGGGGGAGGGTTACCGCACACGGAGGGATTATAGCACGTCCGCTGCGCTGGAGGTGTTCCTTTCTTGTTAAAAGGAGGGTGGTGTCATCCAGAGTGAGGACTCGAGGCAAAGACGAGGTTGGGATCGAAAGGCGGGTCGCAGAATCTGCGCGACTTTGTGCGCTCAGGAGGTCACGCGGGACCCACTCAATACGGATTTGCTGCGGTATGCGTGCCCGTAATTCGTAAACGGTGTCAATGAAAAGAACCCCTGCCTAGCTCCTCATGCAATGGGGCGTCACGTGAAGTTAAATGCTTCAGTAAGCACTCAATCACGCTTGCTCTTATTCAGTCTCGCAGAATGGCAGTGATTGAAAATAGGCATTCAGACGATAATTCTTGCATCAATCGGTTCTGCTAGATGCAGATTCACTTTCTGCAGACGTTCGCCTTATACCGCGACAGGTTCACTCTGCGCGTCAAGTAAAGCGGTGGCAATCGATCTCAACAGCAAGCGGAGTCACTCGTATTCTGTTTGATCGCGTGCATCTACAAAGGCACCATGGCGCCCATTTACTGCCGCATGACGTTATGATTGCCAGCTCAGAAGGAAACGGCGTAGGAAGTAGTGGATCGACTCTCTGGCGCCAGCAGCTTTTCAGCAGTGGTGCACGTCGTTCATCATGGCGATTTTCTATAGAAGCTTGCAGCTGCCTATTGCTGCCTGCTGCGCACGTTGGAGTTAGTGTTGGCTCTGAATACTTTCTAAAACTTTCCTCAAGTGCTTATCCTGTTAAGGTCTCTACGTCTATATGAGGCGCTCTGGAATACCAAGAGTTTCCTTGTAACCTCTGGCTGAGTACTGTGAAGGTAATTTAGCCACATGAATTTGCCGTGAGCCTTCTCCATCTTGTGTTTTCGTTTAAGTAGACTTTTAATGTGGAATTGGAGAATGAATTACATTAAGATAGGCATGCTTAAATTTTAACAGCTCCATTGACAATTATTAATTTCAGAATGCAGTTATAATGTCTGCTATGCATGGCAGAGGTTTCGGACGAAAAAAAAAAGTATCCGCACTTTGATCCCTCGTAAGGAATTGAGAGAATATGCCTAGTAAGACCTAATTATGACCTCCGTGACGTTTTCCCTTACCAATACCTGATGTTGGAACTTATGTCTCTAATTCCACTTGGAAAGTTTTAAAACGATACTGCGCACATAATTCGTTTCTTCGTTCCTCCTTGCTCGCTCGTCTCTGTTTTCCCTCGCCCGGAATTACGCGGAACGACCTCTTAGGGGGCGCTGCGGTGGTAGTTCCCGGCAAGGCGTAACGTAAGCTAGAGTCGTTGCGTCGCAGTGCAGTGACTGTCGTTCATTTTCTGCTGTCCTATGAGTCTTCTCGCTCAGAGCGACAAGTGTAAGGGACAGAAATAAAGAAAGAAGAAAGGAAGGAAGGATACTGAGGTTAACCAGGCAATGTCTGGTTGGCTACTCTGCACGTAGGGTTAAAGGGAGCGAAAAAGAAGAGAGAATGCGAGTCCAGTTCGTAGCATAGAACGTGTCCGTGCTGCCATTGACTCCTGCAAGTGCACCTTGTGAGCAATCTATACGCTTCAGAAACTTTAGCTGGCCTGATGATCGACGGCTGCCTACTGCCAGAACGTAGCAATTCAGGTGGCGCCACTGTCGAGGCGCGCTTTCTGGAGAGGAGAACGGAAGAGAGGAAAGAGGAGCTCAGAGATGTTCTCTTTTGTTGGCGTGTGTCGAACAGCACTGCGCGGAGCTCGAGTCGGTACCTCTGCATGTCTACTTAAATAATTGTAGCCAGGTCAGGTCCTGAGAAAGGCCACTACTGCATTCCTTGGTTGGGCGCTATCATCACAACCACAAGTCCGTAAATGACACGGCGTAATTAAAGTAAGATAACTAACAATGATGTCCCTATTATAAAGGAAGAAAAGGGAACACTGCCATCGAACGTTGCAATAACGAAAACACTGCAACACTCTAACTTTGTTTACACTATAAGTTCAGAGCACACGGAGGAGTAATCAAACTTAATCGCAATCCGTTGCTGTATTGAAAGTCTCATCGGCACCACACTCTTGAATAAAGGATTTGTTTCTGAACCATCTTAAAGTACAGTGAGATACTGCTTTGTATTTCGCACGTAAGGGCTTTCACCGCATAAGCGTCCTTCCGGAGGACAGAAGTGGCTTGTCTCTACCACGAGTTTTAAATGTGGCAGTGCCACAGAGGCCCGCTTAATGAGGCTTCGTGCAAGTTGGCGATTCTGTCACCCTGTCTGACCGGTAGAGAAACATTACAGCGCGCCTGCTTAGAAACTATCACAAATTGCGCCAGACATTTGTCGCGACTGAGCCTCCGGGCTGCGACGACACCATATGACCTGTTATCAGGTCTCCCAACGGAACAGCGGTGGTTACCACCCTAAACGTAAGCGGTGGTATAAAGGTACATTAACCTATAAATAGTGATCCTAACGGCGTCGTTTACTCAGCACCCCTGCACAAAACTCCCCTCCGTGCTTCTCGCAAGGGTGATCGTGGCCTATAACAGCACAAGCTTTAGGCCACGAATCCCGCAGGGGAACTTTCAGTGAGCAAAGTTATGGTGAGCGGCGCCACCACGGTCCCCGAGCTGAGCGCCATGATCGCTTTGATCATGACGCAGATAGGCTGCATGAAAAAGAAAAGAAAAATGAAGGCCATCATAATACTTAACCCACGTTTTAGATGATCCCAGTGTGCAGGTATTTCTGTTCACCACATACGCTTGCAATGTATATCCCGAAACCGTGACACTAATCCATGATACTAGAGCACATTTTTCATACCACTGTTCATCGTGCTTGCAATTATGGTGACTTCTTTGTATAATAACTTTTCAAAAGAAAATGTGAGCTGCGCCGGGAGACACCAGCCACAAACGTCATGTTCCAGTACAGTACAAGAAAATATCGAGCGCTCTTGCAGTGCTCGTGCTCTACTCTTGACTCTGTTGCGAGGTTTCGTGTAATCCCCGGCGTATTCGTCGTCAAAGGTAGCGTTCTTGTTTGCGCTGCCTGCATCCGCGACCAAAAAGTAGTGCGTTATTCGTGGTGAGTGAAACATAGTAAATGCTCTGTCCGTAGGCTTACCACATGACACATTTGTCATCTTGGTTCAATGCACTGTTATTGCGGACAACACGCGGTCGCTTTCTCGTGTCATTGACCACTCGGACACAGAACAAGCGCGGAGTAACACGCCTCCCTTTATTTTCCCGTCCAGACTACTTCCGTACCTTTCACAGCGTTGCACCTGATGTATGAAACGGAGTATAGTAGCGCTTGCGCTTACAGAATCGGAAGACGAGAACATACTGAACATTTTGTCAGGCATAACCGCTACGCCACCCATGTGGCGCTTTTGTCAGGCGGTGGTGGATTCGATTCGTAATCCCTCCCCGGAAGTGGGTGCAGAGTCGAGGGCTGAAAAAAGGAGGAGCAGCCTGGAAGCGTCGTGTACGAATATACGCGATAACAGATCGTTCGCGAGTACCAGGGCGCCTCACCACAGCCAGAGGGAGTTATCTATTTCATGCCTTGTTTCAAATTGAATCGCTGGTGGGCCATGTAGCGACGCTAGAGGGAATTAGAGGTTATCATCAGTTAGAAAATAGGAATTTTTGCACTAGTCGCATTGCAATAGCCAGAGGTGCACCTGATGGTATAGGGACTTATGAAAGGGACTACTCTTTAGTGCGACATTTAGGGACACAAGAGCTTGTTCTAAAGAGCAAGGGAATGCTACTGGCGCGAAGAGTTAATTTTATCTACTAAATGAAAGCGGCGATATAAGGGCCAGTATTCCGCCATATTCATGATAACGAAAAAAAGAACAAAAAGATAGGCTTCTACTGCTGCGGCTACTGCATATTTAACTAGGTTCTCTTGGAGACATCAGTCAGGGATTGGCGTAAAGAAATAAAGGGCCCTCCGGAAAAAGTTCCTGGCTACGTGCCTGGTAAAGTAGAAGATATGCCTGAGCGCGAGGCTGGGGAAATTGTTTGAAGCAGGTGCCATTTGACGGCTTCTTCACGGGTTAGTTTCGGGTGTGGTGCGGAGAGTGCTCTACGGGATAGCCTGTGGTGTTGTGTTATGTCTGCGTGCGTGAGTGGGGTACTTTCCACCCTGTCTGGGCTGGGTTTGCCATCCGCTGGGGCCCGAAGGGTGAGGCCTCGGTCTGTCGCATGAACGCGCTCATTACCAGGAAGAGAAGCATAGCCATGTGTCCATGCTGGCGGGATGTGATGGCTTCGGGGTAGGATTTCATGTGCGATTGGGGAGACACGTCCTAAACCGCAGCCTCGGCGTGTTGATTTGTGTTAATTGGGCTGTCTTTGGGGCGAGTGCTGACGACGAGGGCTACTATGCACTCCTCCGCTTCCATGCAGTTGTCGATTCGTACTGTGGCTGATGTCATACCTTCGCCTCTCCTGTCAGCCACTGCTGTTATCTTTGCCTTTGTCGTTTGGGTGCCTTTGCCTTCGTCGTAAGGCCGACATCGAAGTTCTGCTCTGAAATAAAAATTGGAGCGGACACTTTACTGCACCTTAATAATCTGACGCGATAGTATTAATGTTTAATAATGCTTAACGCTTAATAGGCTCGTGCGGCCCAGGTTGCTTTTCCCAAGAAACCTCTCGCGACCAATCATTAATTTAACTGCCACTTACCACGGTGGGTTTCTTCTCTGGGGATTTTGTAGCGATAGCTACACTACGCCACCTCTTCGACCCTTCACCGTGGCACCACTTGAGCTCCGTGGCGATGCCGGTGACGACTGCCTTCGACGGCGTGTCGGGGGCTGCCACGTACGCGGGGACTTCATACTATTTGCCGCCTAGTTTCAGGGCCGTGGTCCATCGGATGCGGTCCGCCAACTCATACTGCGTGCTTGCCATGGCTAGGTTCTGATCGGTGCGGACTTGTTGCCTGAAATTTTGTTGCGGTGAGGCGGGCCGACTGGCCGACCGCCCATGAAAGATGTGGTTTAGGGGCTTCCTCGTCGTTCAGGGTATGACCTGGGGCCTTTCGCCGATGCTGGCGAGGGCTCCTAGAGAGCCGTTATCGTCGCTTCGACGGAAACGTCTGTTGCGACGCGAGTCTCTTTTTTTCAGTCTTGCCTCTCATCTCTGAGTTGCATGTCCTCTATTCGCAAGTGGCAGCGAGCGTGGCTCAGCTCGTGCCAGTCAACAGGCCCGTCCAGTTTCCTTTTTATTCTTCATCCAATCGGAACAACCAGAAGGGTGGACTCGTGGTAGGTAGAACCGTGTGGTCTCGATATGCGAAGTCATTTCTAGCTCTCTCTCTTAATACGACACGTCTTTCTGCGCTCGTTATGTGAACCCTTGTACATAATGTGAATATTAAGTTTCTTCGTTCCTACTCTCCTCCTGGCAAGGAGTTAAAATGTGCCCTCCACGCGGAGCCTGGCAGCTGGCTTCAGCGGTCCTCGGGAACCACGTCTGTGGTTACGGTACAGTGAGTAGGGCATGATGAGAGCGGGGAATGCGTAATCAGCGGCTGGCTTTCACCGGAACTTTCCGGAAAGGTGTTACTGTGGGAAGAGGATATGACAAGAGCGAATAAATCCTTAACCGTGGTGGTTGCCACAGGAAATACACGGAGGATTGTTACAGAGGAAGAAGAGGGTGTGGCTAGAGCGTGGGAATGCGTAACAGAAATGTGGTTGCCATTGGAACCATCCGGATGGTGGGTACCTAGGAAGAAAGAGGGTATCAGGAGTAACGGAATGAGTCACTGGAAGGTGGTTACCACCGAAACCTTGTGGAGGGGGGGTTACTATTCAAGGAAGAGGGGGATAGAGCGGATAAATGTGTAACCGGCGGGTGGTTGCCGCAGGAACTACTAAAGGGGTGGTTACCATGCACGTAGCATATGACGAGAGTAGAGGAATGTTTAACCGGAGGGTATACTTACTCCAGAACCTTCTGGAGGATGGTTTCTGGGGAAGGCAAATATTACGACGAAAGCGAAGGAATGCATAACTAGGAGCGGTTACCACCACAGCAATTCAGAGGGTGTTTACCATGAAAGGAGGAGGGTGGTTACCGGGGAAGGGTAATAAAAGACGTAACCTGAGGGTGGTTACCACGGGAAGCATCTAGAGGGCGGTCACAGTTGAAAGGGCGGGGGAACGCTTTAGGAACGGGTACTTACCACTGGGACCACCCGGAGGGATGTCACAGTTGAAGGAGAAGAGTATGAAGAGGGTGGGAGAACGCGTAAGGGACGGGTGGGCACTATCTGAAGGGAGGTCACTGTGGAAGGATAAAGGAATAATGAGGGCAGGGGAATGCGTTAGGGACGGGCGGTTATCGCCGGAACTTTTTGGAGGGAGGTCACAGTGTAAGGATAAGGGTATGACGAGGGTGGTGGAAGACGTTAAGGGCGGGTGGTTACCATTAAAACTTTCTTGGGGGAGGCCACAGTGGAAGGAGAAGATTAGGACGAGGTCGAGAGAACGCGTTAGGGACCAGTGGTTACTCCCAGAACTTTCTGAAGGGAGGTCACAGCGGAAGGAGGAAGGTATAGCGAAAGCGGAGAAATGCGTAACAAGAGGGTAATTAATTGCCACCGTCGATGGAGCAAGGTGTGGCGAGAGCGAGTGGTGCGCAACTGGATAGGACAGGATAGGATAAACTTTACTGCTCTAGTTTCTATACACTTCAGAGTGCATAGGTCGTCTTCATCTTGCGATGTCTTCGCCCTCTTCAGCGAATGGAGCCCTTATTCCAGGGCCCCATTGGATCTGACAGCTTTGACAGCATGTTGTACCAGCCTTCGTTGGAAGGCTGGATTGTGGCTGGAGAACGCTTCCCCCCACTGCTCCCGACACGGTTCTTTCTGATCATGGAAACTATAATTGTCCTGCACTCCCACGTTGTGTGATACACCGTGGGTCTGCCTCCGCATTTGGGGCACGTGTCCCTGTACTGCGTTGGATACATCTTATTTAATATGAAAAGATTAGCTAGGGTTTCTGTTTGAAACCTCCTCCACATGTCCGCCTTTTCCTGATTCAGGCTAGAGTGCGGTTCCGGATATCTTTTCCTTAGCCCCCTGTAGTAGTTGGTGATTTCTGATAAGGTGGCCATTACTTTTTCTGAGGCCCCCTCCTGGCTGAGTGGATGAGGATGGCTGCCACGGGAACCATCCGGAGTATGGGTGCTGTTTAAGAAGGAGGGAGAGTGTGACTGGCGGTTAAGAAATGCGCCGCCCGAGCATAGAAACCGGAGTGGACTGAACGGCGGATTGGAGAGGAGCGCTAGTCGAGGGACGTGTATGTGAGGAAACGATACACATGTGCATGTCGCACTCGAATTATTTACCTGAGTACATAGTGAAATGATAGTGCATGAACAGCTTTCGCTGAATCCCGCGTTGATCAGTGGCAGTGTTAATTTCATTAAACTGCAATACTGACTCCTATATGGAAGACTAAACATTATAAATGCCATCCTAGGCCTACGTTGGCGGTATGCATACAAAAAACCTGACTCACTATCAGTGCGATTCATGCGGCATAGGTGCCGCCGAGGTGGCTCAGTGCTTAATATGCTCTCGTGCTGACCCAAAAGGGGCATGTTCGATCCCGCGCTCGGCGGTCGCATTTCGAATGAGGCGAAATGCTAGAGGTTCGCGTACTGTGCGATGCCAGTGCACGTTAAAGAGCCACGGGTGGTCGAAATTATTCACAGGCCTCCAGTACTGCATTTCTCATAGCCTGAGTCACTTTGGGACCATAAACACGTTAAGATATGCCACAGAGTGTGCTAGTGTGGGTGTCCTCGAACCGAGCAGCCGCTGCTTCTGGTGGCTGATCAGACCCTGCCAGCAGGTGGCGTGATCCAGTCCATCCATCATCATATGATCTACTAGCCCCCCTCTCTACTCTCTCTCTCCACCTCTCCATTCTGATTCCTTTTCTTCCTTTTCCCTCTCCATCTGCCCTCCCGAGCCCTCACAAGCCAACGACAATTCCAACGCCAGACACTTTGCGACAATGAGTATTCTAACGCTGACGCATTAAACAACTTCGAAATTTGCAATAGTTCTTTAAATATTTGATACCGACGCGCAAATGTAGAACAACGGGCGGCTAACTAGGACTCAACTTTAGAGCCAACTTTAGAGGTCACTAAGTGGGCTCCGCAAATTTATAGTTGCCTTATACTGAACTTCATAATTTTGCACGAGTGTATTAGCGAGTGGATAGCCATTTTCAAAAATCAATCGAAGTGCGCAGCCATATTCGAGGCTGGGCTCTGCTTAAAGGACATTAAAGTGTTGGAGATTCTTCGATGCTGTCCTCAGTAAAAAGATAAACTAATATTTAGATGGCCATAAAAGGATCCATATCAAAATGAGAGACGTAATAAATATGTCGTTTGCCAGAAAAAAAGAGCTATAAAAAGCAATGTTTCGTTTCGGTGCGATAATATAACAGGGATTAGTATCAAATATTGTGCCACTTGTTTATTTTACATGTTACTGTTTTATTTATCGTGTATGAATATCACTAATTTCTTTTCTTCGCTTCCTTCCAGCCGCTCGTAGCCATCTGAGCGCCTTTTCGGGAAATATACCTTTCTAGCAAGGCCTGGGCCGACCCAGACAAACGGATTGCACTTATCGTTTGAAATCACGTAGTTTTTTTTTGCCTTGCACACGGTTGACGCACATTACTCTTCACATCAATTAGCCTCTTTAATAAAATTGTGATCTAATCCGTGCTGCTCCTGGTTTTCTTCACTGCAGAAATGCACGAGTGCTGGCTCGTGCTTTGCTGCCACACATATACAACTGCACGCACCCCATTGATCGCGGTCCTCCTTCCTGACGAATGCCCGATGAACTGCGGCAAACAATTTAGGGTAGCACCAATTCCCAAAAATATGGTTCCGAACCTGCACAAAGGGCGACGGGAGGCTAGGACACAGTACGTGTAACAGAACCTAGCCAACAAAGAAAATATAACGTACACGGATGCGGCTGCATACGGAGGGACTAGACAACCCAACAGAAATAGAGCGGTTGCAATGGGAATTAATCATGAGCCCAAAGAAATAGCCAGCGCAACTATCAGGTATGGCACGATTGAGGAGGCTGGAGAGGCTGCAATAGCCCTAGCGGCGGCAGAGGGCTACCGTGCTCAGAGGTCCCTAATAATTCTAACAGACTCGCAACAGCATGCAGAAACTACATGAATGGCAAAATATGGGGTGGGGGGCAGCGCTTCACGTCCTAAAGACAGTCAAATTACCGCCGAAGGAACAACAACTGCAAGACATAATAATGTGTATACCGGAAAACACAGGCATCGCGGGGAATTCCGAGGCGGATAGGACAGCTCGAGAGCTTACAAACCGAGCCTCCAACCAAACCAGCCTCGAGCAGTCTGGTGCCGAAGCTGTGCCCTTAGGATACTCAGAAATTCTGAATTACTATAAAGTGGTCAGCATTAGATATCCCCCACCTCACAAAAATCTCCACCAGCAGGAAGCGGTCTATTCGAGACAGCTACAAACAGGAACTTTCCTGAATCTAAACATGCTAAGTAAGATTCATCCTGGGCTATATAGCAGCAAATGCCTGTGGTGCGAGGACAAAGCCACGTTGATTCATACAACGTGGTGCGAAAAGAGAATAAATGCGGCTGCAATAAACAAAATCCCGAGTTCGGAGCAGCGGGAGAGGATGCTTTCCAACGAGGATCCGGCGGTCCAGGCAGGACTGGTCCGGAAAGCCTACCTGGCGGCAAGATTCAGTGGGGCCCTGGACAGGGGCTCCAACCCTGCCACAAGAGCCACAGGCCACGTCAGAAGATGTGAAGAGTGGCTCGACACCGAGACCCACCCATATTTTTCTATCAGTAAAGTTATCACCATCACCACCAAGAACAACATGTATGCTTCAACTCGACCACGACACGTGTGCTTCAGCTCGGCCATTTATTCTGCAGTGGATGCGTGCACACCAGCTATATACAACAGCTGTACGAAAACCAAAAAAAGTTGATGGTATCCTCGGCTAAAAGTTGAGCAGGCAGCTTGACGGGGCCCATGAGGCTGTTAAACTCACTAACTTTTGTCTTTTACGGGACGTAAATTATTGATGCGGTAATAAAGGCACAGACGATGCACTTTCCAACGGCCACGGCACAGGTAATCGTAAATTTACCCATTAACCGTGTCCGGGAGCGCTCCAGCAACAATCAACCATTTCGTTACTGCAGTTCGACGCGCAAACTGCGTAGTGCCACTTGCTTACTATTGAAGAGAAACAATCCCCCACCGTGGGTGTGTAGGTAGGTAGGCCTCAGACATTGCTGGCACATCCCACTGCGGGGGAGTGGTCAAGACACAGGCGGTTAATTGCTGGATACAGGAAAGTTTCGGCGGGAAAAGGAGTGGTAATAGTATGTAGGCTGATAGATTGGAAGACACAAGGACAGGGGTCCTGTTAACTTGGAGATCGAAGACGGGACAATGGCTTAATGTGCATAATAGTTTACAATGCCTGTAAGGTTTCAATGTCTTACTGAATGAGAGCGGGAAAAAGAAATTCGAATTTGAGCCGCTCCGTTTCTTGAAGGAAATTTCGCACAGCAGAGCGCACACTCCTGTCGCTTCGTCCAAGCAAAGAAGCTCCAATGGAAAGAACAACCGCGGAGGACACAGGCAAACCCAGTTGATGAAATGGGATTTGCAAAAGACGCTTCCTCAAATGAGAGAAGCGGTGGCAAAACAGCAAGAAGTGATCTATTGTATCAGGTTCGGCACAAAATTGCACAATGGGGATG